>JAABKK020041047.1:0-13276 GCA_011634745.2 Catotricha subobsoleta | reverse complement strand
ACGGTCAAATATTGCGATTTTCACAACTTCAGCGGCTTAGAGCACATCGAAGATCTCATTTATTTTCAAAATCCTTTGAACACGTTAATCAGGAGACCAAATGCAACTAAAAAAATGATGGTAGAAGCAGAAGGTATGAAAAAAAATTTGATCTACCCTATTGTGTAAAGTACCTACTTTCTTACTCGGGCTATTTAAAACAAAAGCAGCTAAAATAACATAATGTAATTCATTAGATTTATGAAAAAAAAAAGACTTCTTTAAATTTTAGTTCAAATATATTATCATTTTTAATTAAAGTTCTTCCTTGTAACATTTTTGTTTATATAGTTTCATTTATGATGGTGGTTAAAGACATTAAATAATAACTTACAAAAATAATAATTAAATAGATATAATTTGTATGTAATAAATTTCTTAGACATATTTTTACAAATAAATTAGAGTTGGCAATTCAATTTTTAATTTTTCTTTAAATATGATTATGTAGATATTTATTTGATAACATGTATTTTGCCAACTCCAAAAATAAAACACCAAAATAAAATTAAACTCATAATTTCTTAAATATAATTGAAAATATTAGAAACTAAAAACTTAGACCAGTGGTGTTATAGTGGTGCTATATACATAATAATTAATTCAAATCATTGTGCTATTTATTGCTGATTATTAAATAAATTGATTTATTAATTGTCTGATTCATTGGGTGCGCTTTTGCCCCAAAGCCAATTCAATAAAATTGATGATGGATTTTGTGATGAGCGATTTGTATTGTAATCAGAGCCAAAAAGTTCAGCAACTGCTTCCGGCGGTATGTTGGCAACATCACGTTGGAATAGTGACATTTGCCGATGACGTTGTTCACGTTCTTCGCAAAGATTTTTATCACGAGAATGGCTAACTGCTTGAAGTTGAGATAATCTAGAAAAAAAAATATATAAATATTTTTTAATAATAAAATAATAATTCAGAAAAACAGAAAATAGTAATTTCAGAGTACTTACTTAACGTTTAAATTATTTGAGTGCGATTTCTTTATCTGATCGCTATCTTTAATTTGAAGTGCATCATGTCCCGTTTCTAATGGTTGCTTTGTCGGACTATTACTACTGCTAGAGTCCAACTCAGATGGAGCTGATAATTTTAAATTCATTATTTGAAATAATTAGAAAAAATGTAGAGTAGAAATTTTATTAAATTAATATTACCTTCCAGAGCTCCAACGCGGTGTTTTATTTCTTCAATTTGTCTAATTGAATTCGATAATTTTAATTGCAATGTATCACGTTCTTCAATCAAGTTAATGACCTCTTCTGTTAATTCCTCACATCGCATATCCCGTTGATGTAACATATACAATGCTAAATCTAATTCACTACCTTTTTGATTACATGTTGAATCATTTGAATCAGAAATGGCATGTTTATCAAGATTTAAGGAACGCATATTACTACTGGTTGATAATTGACCATAAGGATCTACGTGCGCTGCTATTCTTGCATATTCTGCACTTCGAATAGCTAATTGTTCTTTTAATGAAACAATTTCCATTTCTTGCGCCTCTAGAGCATTTTGCATATTTGAAATTAATATGGACTGATTAATGTCATCATCATTTGATTTCGGTAAATCGACTAAGAGAACTGCTGGCTGTGTTGTCGCAATTTCATTGATTGGTATTTTATCTTTGTCTAAGTTCTCGATTGATTGCTTTTGCAATAAATCATTTTGTAAATTTGTTAATTGCTGCCTTAATTCGGTTTCAATAAGAGCAAAATCCTCTTCACGCGCTGTAACGTGTTGTCGCCAACTATCGGCTAATTCAGCACATTTTTCATCAACAACTTGTTGCCAGTGTGCATTTATTTGCTCAATATTAGATTGTTGGTAACTTTCTTTTTCTTGTAAATTCATTTCTAATAATTTTATTTGCTCAATTAGATCTTGAGATGGGGGAATTTGACGGTCTCTAAGCTGCTCCAATGAATTTTTTAATTCACTTATTTCAATATTTTTCATATCCAACTCTAGAACCGTTGATTTAATTTTGTCTTCAAATTCCAAATTCTTTAAAACTTGATCGTTTAAAACTTGCAGCTCATGTTCCATTTGTGATTTTTCTGTTTGTAGTTCGCTTATAATTTTTTCTAGTTTATGATCGGCATGTTCACAAGAATTTGATTCATCTTTATTTTCATTACTGATAACATTTTTAATATCATTATTATGAATTTGGCTTTGCATATTAACAAGTTCAGCATTAAGTTGAGAACATTGTTCACGAAGTAAAATTATTTCTTTATTATTATTTGAAATAATTTCCTTCAACTGGTTACAATCTTCATCCATTTCTTTTTTTTCTGTTTCGATTCTTTCATTTAAATGTAATATTTCCGAATCTTTGTACTGAACTGTTGCTGTTAAATCTTGAATTCTCTGTTCAACATCTTGTACATTCAAATTAAATACTCGCATTTCTTCAACTTGTTTTGAAAGTTCAGAATTTTTTCCATCCAAATCTTTTAAAGATTGCGAAAGATTATTGTTTTCATCAATTTTTTGTTTATGCTCAACTTTTAAACGATCCAAATATGTTTTAATGTTTGTTGATTCAACTGTCAGAATATCAATAGTAGCACAATAATCTTGATTTTGTGCTTGCAATGCGGCAACTTGATTTTTTAGTATAGCTAATTCTTTGTCTTCACTTAAAATGCTTTCATTCAATACTTTCTTTTCAGCATCCAGTAAACGTAATTTTTCAAGTAGCTGTTCTCGCTCTTCTTCAAAATCGTCTTTATCCGTTAGCGAATCTTGAAGTCGGGCAATTCTTTCTTCAAGTATACGATTATAATTTTGTGCATCATTTAAGCGACCTGATAATGTGTCTTTGCCCGCTTCCACTTCTACTTCACTCGAATCATCCCCCCATGCACTCAATTTTTCTAACTTTCCATTAAGATCACGAATTTTGGTTTTACAAATTTCAATTTCCACATCCTGTTTTTCTTTCATTTCGCACATACGATCATTAGCAGCTGTTAAAATATCGATTCGACTCAATAGTTTTTTCTTTTCTTGAATATCTTTGTCTTGCTCTGCTTTCATTTCTTTAATGCGCAGTTCTAATGATTTTATTTGAGTATTCAGTTCTTCTTGAATAGCCAAATCCAATTCGTTTGTTTCAACCGATGGTGATCTTTTCATATGTTTAAATTCATCAGTTTTTGTTTTGTATTCCCGAAGTTTTTTCAACATTTTTGCATATTTAGTTTGTAAAGCAGTATGTTCCAACCGTAAATTATCGCGCTCTTGACTAATCTCATCAATCTGTGGAGTATTAAATTATTTTAATAATTAAGAAATCATTATCTAGAATATGTTTACGTCTAAGAATTTACCTGTACTTGTAGTTTAATTTCTGCATTATTGAATGGATTTAGTGTTCCAGATTGATTGGATGGCATTGCACGACGTTGATGTTCTTCTTCCAAAACAGCATCTGCACCTCCCCATTCTGATTCTCCCCATACATCATCTGGATTAGTGCCCATTGGAGATAAAGTCTGTCGTTCAAATACGTTTGTACTAGTATTTGGTTGACATACATAAGCTTTAGTTGGTACGATAAATTCCTCAACAACGGGTAATCTATCATAATTTTCATTTGTTTCAGAACTTGTCTGTTCAAAACCACTACTAATTACTTCATCAAATGGATCAGCTGATATTCCACTATTTGAAGGATGTGCGAAAAATATTGCTGCTGTGTTAAGAGGTTGAGTTGTTTGCCGCGATTCTTTTGTTGGGTTTTGTGGTTGCAGCGCTAATACCTCTGCGTCCGTTTTCACAATTAATCGTTCGGCTGCAAGCAATGCTTGTTGTTCTTTTAATGAATTAATTTCTTGTTCCAAGAAGATTATTTTATCCTCGTATAATTTGGATTTTAATGAGAAGTCCTTTTCAAGACTGTTGTACTTTGAGTTCTCTTCAGAAGCATTTTTTAATTTGTGCTCTAGGTCGGTAACATATTTTTCTAAGTCAGAAACATTTCTTTGTAGATCTTCAATTTGTTGATCATGATGTTCGACAGTCGAAGGTACTACACTTAAAAAAGAACTGGTTGTTTCAGCAATCGGACCAACTTCAATGAAATTAATATTAGATGTTGATGCAGCATAACTTTCGTTAATAAATGATTGATTCTCATTTTCCGCTGCACGAGATGACAAAAGAGCTTGGTGAATATCCTGAAGTCTAGCAATTTCTACGTCTTTCTCACAACATAAACGTTCCAAGTCAAGACATTTAGCTTGTAAATTACTATCATCATTGTTACCATATAAAGACAATTCTAAATCGTGAATTTTAGTTTGCTTTTCTGAAGAATCATTTAAAGCAATTTGCAATTGATGCTCCAATTCGCTGATTCTTGCTGTCAATGTTGCTACCTCACTAACATCGGTAACGAAAGTATTTATGTTTATAGAAGCAAATGGATCAATTAACGCACTAACTCCAGCTGCTCCAGAAGACATTTGTAATTGTAAATTTTGTCGCTGATAATTTTGAATTTCAATTTCTTTCTCAGCTAAAACTGCTTGCAGGCGTTCATTTTCATTTTGAATAAATACTTGATCGTCGGTTTGATTTTGTCCAACCTGCATACGTAACGAATCCAATTCAGCTATCTGTTGACGCAGTGCAGCCAGTTCAATGTCATGATTAGCATTTAATTGCTGTACTTGAAGTCGTAATGTTTCAATTTCCGACTGATCATGGCCGATTTGTGTACGCAACTGTTGTACTTCTAATTGATCTTGTGTTATATTTTGACCGACTTGCATTTGAAGTGAATCTAATTCGGTAATTTGTTGACGTAATGCTGCCAATTCATTGTCTAATTGTTGCTTTTGGGCGCGCAAGTTTTCAATTTCATTGTGATCTTGTCCTATTTGCACACGTAACTGTTGTACTTCTAGTTGATCTTGTGTATGATTCTGCCCAACTTGTAATTGTAGTGAATTTAAATCAGATATGCGTTGACGTAGTGAATTTACTTCGGTTTCATGATCTCCAACTAATTGTTCATTTTGCAATCGTAAATTAACAATATCTGTTTGATCGTGACAAATTTGTGTTTTTAATGATTCCAATTCGGTATCATTTTGCTCTCGTAGTAATTTTAAGTCAATTTCGTGCTTTGTAACCAATTCTTGAATATCATTTTGCAATCTTTCGATTTCAGTTTGATTATGTATTTGACTATCTTTAAATTCATTAAATTCTTCTAATTTTTGTCGCAAGGCGATCAATTCGATATTGTGACCTTCAGCTAATTCTTGATTTTGTGTTCGCAAATTTTCAACTTCAGTCTGATCTTGAACTACTTGCATTCTTAATTCTTGTGCTTCCATTTGATCTTGTGTCATTGTGTCATTTTGCATTTTAATCCACGTCATTTCTTGCTCTAGATCATTTCGCGATTGCTCTAAAAAGTTTTGTGAATCACGAAGTCGTACAATTTCATCTTGCAGGGCAGAATTTTCATCGCGAGATTTTTCTAAATTTTCTTGAATCGACCGACGCTCTCTCTCTACTTTTTGCAAATGAGCACTAAGTTCATTTTCTAAATCCAAAATTTCTGAATGTTTAGTTGCTATTGTTTGATCGAATTCATGTTTTTGACGAACTAATTCATTTTCAAGTTTATCAATTTTTTGGAACATTGCCTTATTGTCTGTTTCTAACTCGAAGAGCTTCGTTGTTTCCAAATCAGCAATATAATTCTGAAGCGTGCTATTTTTTCGAGTTGCTTCATTATATTGATCTTTTATTTCCTTCAGGCTGTCAAGTAGAACATCTCGTTCAGTTTCTAGATCCTTAAGTTTCTGTTCAATAATTTCATCTTGACCAACAATTGCTCTTAAACGACCCATATATTCATCTTCAACGTGCTCTATTTGACATTGTTTTTGTTGCAATTGAGTACCTAATAATTCTGAATGTCTTTCTAACGAAGATCGACGTTCTTCAGCAACACATATGCTCTCTTCTAGACGACCAATTCGTTCTTTTAATTGGGAGTTTTCAGTTTCAAGTGTTTCAATTACCAATGCATTTTCTTGTAATTTGGCATCATTTCCAGATTTATAACTGATAAAACTACGTTCTATTTCATGTTTTTCTTCTCGTAAATTTTCCAAATCTTTGCTATTTTCAGAAACTGACTGAACGTTTTTCTGTTCATTTAGTGTATTAGTTTGTTCTCGTAAACGTTTTAGTTCATTATTTCTATCTTTAATTATTGCTTTACATTTTTCAATCTTTATATTTTTTGATTTTAGGTCTTCAGATGTATTAAACAGTTCATCTTTAATGGTATTCAATTCAACTAAATTACTACGAAGCTCCACAATATCCCTATTCTTAGTATTGATATCAGATGTTAACTGATCTTCAAGAAGCACCTTTTCACTTAAACGCAATTTAAGATTTTCCAATTCGGCATTTCTATGATTAATATCTGTGATTAAATTTTTAATTTCTAACTCTTTGCTCTGAACAATATGTTCAAGATCTGTGATTGTTTGTTTCAATTCTGCTGTTTCATTTGAATGGGCAGTTGCGCTACTTTGCTGAAGAGAAACACTTTCCTTTTTGCTCTCATGTTGAAATTGATTTAGTTGTTCTTGGAGCCGATTAATTTCTCGCTTATAATCTTCTAGTAGCTTTAAATTCTCATTTTTCTCGGTTTGATGGAATGAATCACTGGTACGATTTTCTTTTAATGTTTCCAAATCTTTATATTTTAGCTCAAGTTCTGAATACTGTGCATTTCGTTTCTTCAAATTAGCTGCAAATTTTTTCAATTTCTCCAATTGTTCTTTGTTTTTATTTTCTAATGCAGTTCGTACTGAAACAATTTCTTCATCTTTCTCTTTAATTATGAAATCAATTTCTTTAACACGTTGCTCATATGACTGACATTTCTCTTTTAATTGTTTTATTTCTAATAGGTTTTGATCAACGAACGCTTGCATTTTATTAATTTCTTCTTCTTTTTCATTTAACTCAGACGCTTGCTGTTCCATTGCTGAATATAAGTCCATTATTTGTTGGTTTAATGCATCAATTGTAATTTGCTTATTAGTCAATTCAGATGCTTGATTATTCAATAATTCGTTATTTTCATTGAGCACTGCTTTCATTGATTCCATTTTTTCCGTTAAATCTTGAACATAAGTATCCTTTGCTTTGGACATTTGTTCGCTAGTATTATCTAATTCTTGTTGTAGATTCTTTATTTGCACACCGTAAGAAGTAATTTGTTTTACTTTTTCTTGTATTTCCTCTTCATGCTCTGTATATGCAGCGATAAGTTGTTCTTTTTGTTCATCAACAAGGCCACGTAAAATATCAATTTCTTTTTGAGTCGTTTCTAAGCGATTGTCAAATTCTTTTCGTTGCTTCTGTAATTCGTGAATGTTATGTTCATTTGTTTCGTTGAAATTAATTTCGAGTTCTCGTATTCTCTCATTTAATCGATCGTTTTCTTCTTTTAGTGATGATTCTATGTCAGTCGAAGTACTAGTAAGTTGTTCTAAAGATCTGCATAGTATTAGATAATGAAAGTTGTGTGTTATTAAAAGTCATTAAAAATAATAATAATAATGAAAAAAAAATACCTTTGGAATTCATCTTTAGTGTTTCTGTCAATATTAATTTGTTGTTCAAGTTCTTCACATCTCTTCTGAATTTCTCTTTCCCTATTTATATGTTTTTCTAGATCCTCTTTAAGTAATTTAATCTCTTGCGCATCATTAGCAGAACCACTATCTTGTTCCAATTTAGCTTTACCGTATTCTTCTCTAGCTTCACGAGCACCTTGAACTTCTCCTTCTAAACTAATGAAACGTTCCATACTCTGTTCATAATCACCTAATAAACTTCCAAAAATTTCCGAAATATTTTTGGCTTCTTTCGCTAATTTTTTCGATATCGTAAATTTCGAATTTTTATCTTTAGCTTTGCGATAGTTTTCTAATTCGGTTTCTAAAGCTTTCAAACTACTTTTATAAGTTTCATCATCAATTGATTTGTGCTCATGCTGTGATTGCTGTTCCCGAACAGAATTCCGTTCTCTTGTTATTAAATTAATTTCTTCCTGCAACTTGGTTTTAATATCATTTATTTCTTTGATATTGTCCAGTAAATATTGTCGTTCTTCTTCAGTTTCTTTGAGTTGTTTTACTGTGTTTAAATTATCAATTTTTAGTTTTTCCCAATTTTCTTCAGCCTGCTGTTTTTCTTCACATAATTCATCAATTGTTTTCATATATTTGGTATTTTCTCCTCGTAATACTTCCATCTTATCCAATACTTCTCGTCTTTCGGTGGTAAATAATTCTATTTTTTGCATCAATTCGGAACTTTCCTCGCGTAATTTAACTAAACTGTCGCTTAAATCTTGTGACATTGCTCCACTATTTGCATCCTCTGAATTTGATATTGCACTTGCTGCATTTACATCATCAACATCATCGTAAACCGGAATAGTTGGAATAAAATCGTTATCGTCATCTTCATTAATGGAACTCTGATGCTGACGATGCTGGCGTGACTCTAAAGCTTGTTGGAATTGCTCCATTTCAAGTTTTTCTTGATGCGTTAATCGTTCAACCATTTCAATGGATTCAGCTGAACTACCTTTACTTAATTTTTCAATTTTATCTAACAGTTCAATATTCTCCGTAATATAATGATCCAATTTGGCATTTAACTCAATTTTCTCAGCTGTTAATTGATCAATTAGTTGTTTTAAAGCAACGACTTCACGAATATTTTCCTCAATTTTCTCTTCTAAAACAATAGTATCAATTTGTGTGGTAACTTCTTCTTTGTCTTTGTCCTTAATATGCCCTTTTAATGAGGTTAACTCAGTTTTGGTTGAATTCAAATCGGCTGTCATATCAAGTTTTTGCTCTTCCAGCAATTGTATGGCCGATGTTTGATTCTGACATGTGGTTTCAAGAATTTTTATTTTTTCCTCTAAGCCAGTTGATGAACTTGTGTTGTCAAGTTCTTCGGTAGAGTCATCAATGACAGACAATAAACGACTATTTATTGCAAGTTTCTCTGATTCCAGTTCTTTGACTTTCTCTTGTAAACGTTGAATTTCTTCGGCTTGTTTAACCATTTCACGATTTAAATCGGACGCCTTTTTAAATGAATCGATTTGCTTTTGTAGCTGTTTCATTTTTAATTTGGTTTTAATACCACTCTTATTTGCATCATCTAATTGTTTTGTAAGTTTAGTAATTTCTACTTGAGCTTCTTCATCAGACGATTTTGAAAACAGTGATTTTGGTGCAGACGATTTAAGTTTCTCTTGTAAAACATTGAAATTAGCGATAAGCACGTTATACTCAACAGTTTTTTCCATTAATTGATCCTGCACATTTTGTAACAAATTGGTGTGTTCTATACAATCTTCTTTCTGTGTCACTAGAGCTGCTTCCAAAGAACGAATTTTATTTTGAAGGTCGTCATCTGTTGTTGGGGTATCAGCAGCAGTTTTTAAAGAAGTTTTCAAATCTTCATTTTCATTTTGCAATTCAGCGATACGCAGCTCTAATTCCTGTATTTTCAAAGCTTGCTCAACTGTTGCTTGAGCTGCAATCGCCGCATCATCGTGATCACTATGAACATTTTCTAAGGTTTCAATTCGATGTTGAAGTGTTTCATTAATTTTATTTATTTCATTTAATTTTAATGTGTATTCTTGAACATCACCACTTCTACTATCTAATTCAGCATTTTTTAATGTCAAATCGAATCTAGCCGTTTCCAAAATATCATTAACTTCCTCTAAATTAGCAATTTTCTTATCTTTGACTTGGCAATCTTTTGTAAGTCTTTTGATTTCTGACTTTAATTCATCTTCTGCTTGAATAAAAGCTGATTGCATTTTAAACATTTCTTGCTTTGTTTCCTCCAATAAATCAACGGTTGTTTTGCCTTTAAGTGACAGTGACTGTGTAATTAAATTAGCCGCTTGTGTTCTTGCATCTATAACACCATCTTTTTCCTTTAAATTTTCTTCTAAATCTAAAATGCGATCTTCCAACAATTTTATGGTCTTTAGGTGCTCAGATTCTGGATCTTTATTCAAGAAATCATGTTCCTTGGATTTAATTTCAGTTTCCAGATGACGAACACGTTTTTCCAAATATTTTATACGTTCTCGATCCAAACTGAATGCTCCACTTAAATCACCAGCAGATTGATGTTTCATTGGAGCACCACCACTTTGTGTTGACAACATTGATAAATCACCAACTGAACGTCCTAGTTGATGAGCTTTGTCCAGCGATAACTGTGAATTATCAAATTTTGCTTTCAATTGGGTCACCAGTTGTTCAATGCCACGTTTACTATGTTCACGTTCGGCCATTTTGATACGATTTTTTTCCATCTGTTGACGTAACAATTGAATTTTTTCACTGCCTGGCGTTTCAGAACGTGCTCGTTGTGGCAATGGTGTTGTAGGAACGGATACCGTTGACTGTAGGGCTTCCTCATGATGACTTTCATTTTCAAAACGTTTTGTCACAATTGTTGTTTGAGTTTCAACCACTACTTCTTCTTGGATTTCTGTGAAAGATGTGTCTGAATATTTTTTTTTTATTTAGAAATTGTATTTTTGAAAAAAAATATGCAAATATTTTATTTACCTCCATGTCGAGCACGAGAAGCTTTTGTTTTTAAATGATTCAATCGCTGAGCAATATTTCTGACTTTCTCTTGAGCACTTGCTGTTGATTTACCTTGATCTACTTCTGATTTTCGTACTAACTCTTTTAATGCAGAAATCTTAGCCTTAAATATAAGAAAACAAAAATAAAAGACAATAGAATCATAATATATTGTACTAGGTATATATTTTATTAAAATTAAGTCAATATACTTGTTGTTGATTAAAATTTTCTTGTAAATTAGACAAGTCTGGCGTTTGTTGTGAACTACTACTAACGTTGTAGCTTTCGCTAGTTTCACCACCTCCCGGATCAATATTGGACATTTTATAATAGAAGAAAAATGTTTTCTATTCAAACTATAATAACACGTATTACACAATAACAAATAATAATAATAATAATAATATTTAATAACACTAATATTAACAAAAATAAACTAAATTATAAAAAAAATAAGAAAATATGACGTCACCGTCCAATGTAAATACATATATTTCTTTATAATAAGCAAACTGAAATTCACATAATTACAACTGTATGATTTTCAATATTCTCACTATGTTTTGATTTTATTAAATTTTTCTATTCATTTTTTAATGTGGCAATGAAATATTATTAAAATAAAACATAATTATTAAACGTGTAAAAAATATTTAGATGACTTCGACTTCGACATGTCATCACTTTTATAAAAATTTCCAATGATTCCAGATGTCAAATCGTGAGCAGTATGAGCGCTATGAATTATGATACACAATTTTACGCAGCCAATAACTTTTAGAGCGCGAAAAATAAATTTTTGTTCAGGGGAATTCAAATTTTAAAATTAATTATATGAGAATTGAGAACTTTACTTTAATTTAAGATTTATTTGTTAATGGATATTGTTGCTATGTATGTCAATTCTTCAAACATCTGTGAAATTTTCTTTATTATTTAGCAGTAAGTACTTATAGCAAAATAATTTTCTTTTTATTTTGTATAAATCATTTTTACCGCTTTCACTTGATTGCAACTTTACAAAAACTCTGCAACTTTAAAATCAAGTGCTCCGATTTGTTTATTTGCAGTATTTTTTTCTGTTGTATGATGTGCGTATATTTTGTTCATTGTATACGTAAAATTGTGTAAAAAACGAATCTGAAATGTCACTGTTGGCCATTCTCTACTTGCGTTTAAGGTCTCGTCATGTAGGTTCTCTAATTAAGGGCCATTTTATCAATCGTAGTTTAAACTCGGTTTAAAGTTAAACTCAATTTAGCCTGAGTTTAAACTAAGTTTAATTTTATGTCATTTTTTCAATCATAGTTAAACTATATTTTATCATGCAAAATTTAGCTTAAACTGAGTTTAACTTAAACGCCCGATGTTGGCCGTTTAAAGTTAAACTCAGTTTAAGTTAAACCGTGATTGATAAAATGGCCCTAAGAATACACAGTAGGCGTGTTCGAGCGGTGATCTTTTTTACTCTAACAATAGACTTGAGAAAAAAGGAGAAAAATATGTGCAGTTGACGCCATGTTAGTCATGACTCGTTGGCTGAACTGTACACAAGTGTAAATACGAATGGAGTTATTTATTTGGTATCCCTACTGGAGAACCATGATACAAGCGAAAATAGCATCAATATATAATTAAAAAAAAATCAAAATTTCAGAAATCATGCTCAATCCATACTTAATCTATACTTGATCCATAATAAAAACGTACTAAGGCCATAAATACCCCGTCCACACTTAATCCAGAATCCATAATTAAATTTAGTATTTACCTAAACCACACTAAATTTAATTATTATTTCTGGATTAAGTATGAAATTTATCTGGAGTTATTATTTCAATATGTATATACAATAAACAATATGGTTTCTTTTTTCTATTCTGAATTTATAATAAATCTACAGTGCACTTGATTATGGAAAACCATCTAAAACCATATCAGCGAAAATAGCATCAATCCATACGCAGGGCCAGCGGAAGTGGCAAGGCAGTCGAGGCCCACGCTTTAGGCCTCGCACTACAAAAAAAAAATAGCATTCGCGTATTTAAAACCTAAAATAATTTATTAGACATGTGTTATTAATGGTGAATTTAATTTTATATGAAAGAAATACAATTGCAAATGCAAAAACAGTATGGATTAAAAATAATCCGTTCACCAGAAATATATAAACAGGCACCAGAAATACAAAAATGGTCACCAGAAAAATATAAATAATCAACACCTTTATATATAGGGCTCAGCAGAAATAGAGTTCTATGTACACCGACACCGATATGGCTGTAACTCCACTATTCTGACGTCTAACATTAAATCATTCTTTTCATAGGTTCATAGCTAGAGTTCACAATTCTCAAAATCAGCCCAGGAATCGTGTGCTGCACATATCGACTTGGTTACGATTCCACTATT
The DNA here is from genome assembly GCA_011634745.2 of Catotricha subobsoleta. NCBI lineage: Eukaryota > Metazoa > Arthropoda > Insecta > Diptera > Cecidomyiidae > Catotricha > Catotricha subobsoleta. Next base: position 101 of record JAABKK020041047.1, on the reverse strand, counting down.
AATTTTTACAGTTCTCAAAATCAGCCCAGAAAACGTATACTACACTCATCGACTATGCTACGATTCCATCATTCTGACATCCAACGTAATGTCACTTTTCT
>JAABKK020041036.1:0-11191 GCA_011634745.2 Catotricha subobsoleta | reverse complement strand
ATAATCATGCAAAAATATCTTCGTATAAGTGCAAAACATCTTAAAGGATGAAAAAAAAAAACCTTTTATGTTAAAAATGTAAAAATTTAATTTTCACAAAAAAAAAACGGTACTTCAACCACGACGATATACAATTTCCATTTACCATAAACAGCATTCAAATCTATAGAAATATCGGTTATTCCACTTGCCACTCTGTTACAAATACAAATTGATATAACATGCAATTTACTTTTTTTTATTATAATAATAGAGGTGAACAAAAACGATAAGATATAATTGGTATCGATGGTGACGCCACACCAAATTATAATCTATTCACATTGTAAACATGAAAATCTATAGGAAAAAACTTTTATAACTAATAATTGGATATAGTATTGAATTGAGTATTTATGTATGTGACCGACTGAACGTATAGATAGTTTCTATTCTTTATTATTATTTTTGTTTTTGTACTTAAAATTCTGTTGATTTGTTTTATGTACCAGGTAGCACAAGCGCAGACAGTAGTAATTAAATAATTAGATATTAACATATAAATATTTATGTATTCCAGTTTTGTTATCTTAGCTATAAGAGATAATGTCAGTTACATATTTTATTGAATTAATGATACACATAAATTTTGTAATAATCAATTATTCCCTCGAGGGAATATAAAACAATGATGCAATACATGATGCAACATACATAATTATACTACACCAGCCATTTGTAGTTGTCATACACCTGGAAAAACATTACAATTCAACAATTTTATGTACGCATATATAACGGATTCATTTCTATATTTTGATTCTATAAATTACTTATTTAAAAGGTGATATGATTTTAGATTTATTATTTTCTGAAGCAATCTTATTTAAGTACATCGGATCAAATTCTTTTCGAGTGTCATGTTGTCAAAATGATGAGAACTGGTATATGTATATTGTTATTTACCAAGATAGAAAAAGAGAAGGAGATGACCAAAAAAAAAATTGGTCCTTCGTTCTTGTTTTCATTTTGAATTATTTCTTGTGTGCTCCAAGTTATATATATATAGTGAAACCGGAACAAACCTCACTCACTTGTGTGTATTGCAGGTAATATAGTGAATTTGGGTCAACATTACTTCATATCAGCATTACTTACAAAACAAAAGCTCACCGACATAATAAGCAAAAAAATAAAAATAAAACCCTACTTGACTTTAAAATTTATCAAATTTTTTTTTTTCTTATTGTAAGTGAACCTTTCTTTTCTATAATATTCAAATCAAAAACCCATGTCAAAATCGATTTAAAATAATTTTATATAAATTTTTCATTTTCAATAATACAATTCACAATTCTCAATTTCATTTCATTCCATTCAAAACCATATGATATTGCGGTGGGGTATACAATGACAACAAAATATGCCAGCATCTTATAAAATATTTATTTCATTCAAAGCAAAAATAGATAAAAAATCCATTTTTTTTTGTGTTGTTCTGTTTTCATATTGGCTTTGCCACTTTTAAAACATATACCAAATAGAAATAAGAAGGAAAAATATTCGATATGTCAGTGTTTTTAAGTTAAAAAAAAAAAAATCATTTTCTATTTCATATATTTTACCGAAAGCCGTCAATATCAATTGAATGAGATTACACTCAAAAAATTCTTTTGAGATAGAGGTGATGTTGGTGCTATGAATTTTTGCTTCCAGGGATGATGTAAAAATGAATTTAAGTATATATTCGCATAAATTATTTCTGATTTCTGTTTCTTTTTTAATTATGGTATATAAGTAATTACTGGGTATCGCACAAAAAATTTCATACAATATTCTACCAAATCCATACACATAATTGCCGGATAAATATTTCATTCATTTCAATTTGAAACCCCAGTACGATTGAATTTGAAGGAAATTTTCTTTAATAAACTTACCGTCACATTCAGAAAATACGGAAAACAATAAAAAAGAAAAGAAAAAACCCTTAAAACAACATCGGTCCCATTAAGAATCTCCGAATTGAATAATTCAACATGAAAAGGTCAAATAATTTTATTCATTAATTTCCATTTCGTTAATTACTTATGTTTTGATATTAAAATTTACAATTTTTTTTTTTTTTTTTTTATTTTGTTATGTAAATATCGATTTCCAGCCTCGTTATAAAAAAATCATTGACCTTTTTACTTACTCCGAATACTTATGTCAAGCTCAGAGTTTTCTGAATTTTAATATTTAAATTGCTTATATATAGAAAATATTTGAGAAATTCCATAATTTCATACATAATAAAGAAAAAAAAAATGTGATTTGCCATTCTTAGAAATTCTATTTTAAATACGAAATATGAATTTTTCATGAGTAGGTGAATACTCGTGATTATTTTAACAGAGAGTAGTGACAAATAATAGGTAATGAGTTAATGACTTTAGCGTTATTGTGACCGGGTCAAAAAATATAACGTCCATTAGTAACGCACGTTAGAATGGTTAATAAATGACGGTTGCTCTTTTTTCGATATTTCTTCACAACCCTTTTTCCTCTACACCCTTTGTCGATTTATGCATGTTTTCGAAGATCCTACAAATTTCCGAAATGTTGGTCTCAAGCTCTTCCCCATCCCATGAAAGTAAACTTACCTGATGGTCGATCTCTTAAAGCATCAACTACAATGATGAAAGGTTTGTAAGAGGTATTAACACAGACACGGCTTTTTAACGTTTGTAACAAGTACAAGAAAACATAATGCAAACACACTGTCGCAAAAAGACATGCCAGTGTTAAAAATCCTTACAAATCTTACAAACATTACGGTCATTATTACAAACCTTACGTCATTGTAGTTGATACTTTACCGAAAATATTTTACCCGGCATTCGATGTCAAATTATTTTTCAAAGAAATCAACATATAAAAAACCCGTTCCTTTCCTACGGTACGTTACCTACTTATTAGTGAAATTGTTATTACAAATCCAAAAGAATCAATAACACCCTTTAGTCATATTGCCTTGTTTATTACAGATGTCTCAACAACAAAAAAACAAAACAAAATACATGAGAGCGAACATATTTAAACTTAATGTACGCGAAGAGCTTATCAGTAGGAAATGTTAATATTTATAAACGTCTGTAATAAGATACATTTAATAAATCTATAATTGGAATACGTATTTAGTGATGCAAACAAAATTCCCAAGCAATTTTGACATTTCCTTGTTGAATTTTTCATTTCCAATTCGTAGATTTTTTTCTTCGAAATTTTTTGGGTGCTTATATTTTTTACAACAGAAAACATCAACAACAACAAACAAAAAAATACCGACAAATAAAAATTTGCTGAACTTTTAAATATTTTATTATAAAGTTTTCGTTTTGTATTTTAGTATTTGATGTTTTGTTGTTATGTGTATTTGTTGTTGTTACATTTTGCGTATACCAGTGATATTGAAATTCAATTTTATTTTCAAGTGTTATCAATTTTTTTGTTTGTTTGCTTAGTTTCCTTATCAATTTTAAATTGATCAAAAAAAAAATAACAGCCTGCTAACAAATGGATTGCTTGGTGTACATGCGACTTCAGTTTTGTTAAGAGTGATATTAAAAGACGCAGAGCAGAATCTTGTGGATTTGAAAATCTATCTGTTTTGGTTGTGATCCGTTCCGTCCTGAGAAAAATCAAAAAAAAAAATCCAACTTCTTTCATCCATGACCGAAAAACAAAATAGTTCAAAACCAAAATGTATTTATTTCGAATGAGAAAAATATTGCCTGCATCTTTTGCTTGCATCAAAAGCTTCCCCCATTGAATCCTGAAAAAGAAAAACAAAAAAAACGAATTACGAAACAAATACGTTATTTATTTCCCAAATTGTTAAAATTTCTCATAAATGAAGTAAAAAAAAAACGTTTTAATTTAATAATCGTCTCTATTATAATCACATATTAAATACATAATATTATTCAATAAAATTTCCCAAAAAAAAAAAAAAAACAGCACAGAAACCCAAACAACGTTTTTAGGGCATTATCAATAAAATATCCGGTATGTTATACGATTTCGCCTATTGTGACTTTTTCTATTCAAAATTATTATATTATCGCCAAAAATATAAAATCTTTTATGAATCATAATAATAATAATAAATAATTTTATGATCACCATTTTCCATTCATTCGCATGAACATATAATCATTTTTATGATCATAATAATGAAAACAATAAACTTTTTTTCTTTTGTTCATTATTTTTTTTTTTTTTTATGGTGATGCAAAATTAAAATCAGATTCTGGAATGCCAGGCATCAGCCTTTTGTTTAATAATAAGAAAAATTAATGAAAAAAAAAATTAAGACTATAGGCGGATTAGGGAATAGCAAAATGTCTCATATGATTTACACAGTTTTGCATTATCTTGTCTTTCCTCAATTCGAGACTAAATTTGAAAAAATGTCACGACTATTTTACTCCTGACGGGAAAGCTTGGCGTGAGTGATTTCACAATTTTTTAAATCTAGAAAATTCATATCAGCAGGGTCGTTGCGCAGGGGCCAAATTAAGAAATTGGTAACCTTTAAAAAAAATTGGTGAGCAAAAGAAAAAAAAAGGTGTTCACTTCCAGACGCAAACGTGACTAGGTGAAATACTCGACTTGGCCGGTGTAGGCCTAGGCTTATTATCGGTCTGTATGCTCCGCAACGACCCTGCATCCAAACATCCAAGAAAACATTGTGTTGAATGTGCAATCGTTCAATAATTTAGACACTGATGACTGATATTTCGTTTTCTGCAGCTAATTTACAGATAAGAGAATTAATGCGAAATAGTTCTAGTTTTAATCACTCAAAATGATATAAGATTTATGCGCCCCTTTCAAAAATAAGCCATCGTTAAATTCTGATCGAAAGTTAAAATCTGATAAGAAAAACAAACACGACAAAAATTTCACAGATTTCTAATTTATATTCAATTTTTGTTTTATTTTCGATTCAATTTGTATTTGACATTGTTCTTATTAGACGATTGAACTCAATTAGAACGGAAGAAATTAATTATTGAACTTAATAAGCTGGAAAGTAAACACAAATTTTGCGGTCGTTTTATAATAATTGTTTCTACGCAAGAAAAAAAGAAGAAAAACTGTAAAATTGATGGTATAAACAAAGCAGAAATTTTCGACTTAACAAGCATTCATAATTTAATGCGAATTGGTTTTGCTTGGTTAAATATTTTATATTATATCTATCCAGATCCACTCCTTCAATTTGTCCAAAAAATGTACAGCAATTAAATAAAAAATTGGGATAAAGAAGACAATAATTCTTAGATTTATGTTCTATACTTTTGTTGGTCGTCCGTTTTAATTTTAATGCTATGAAGTTTTTGTGCAAAGGCACGTTTCACAAATCTCTACAACATTCGTACTTCGCACTTATTTGCTCCGTTAATATTTCGAATTGTGGTCGTCTAAAACGCTACCCTTCTTATCACACTTATGCTACTTGAACAAACAATGAAATGCAGTCTGAAACAGTGTGTACTTAGGACGAAAATTGCGCAAATGAGTGTGAAGTGCGAGTAAAGTAAATGGTTTCAGGAAACACTCAAATTAGAAGAACCAATTGTAGAAAATATACAACCAAAACGAATTCTACTCCAATAATAATGTGTGAACAACAAAGAAATTGATTGATTTAATTTGACCTGACGGTATGTCAAGTAATAATTATTATAAGATTCTTACCGTACAACCATATATTTCCTCATATTTTCTGCAGTAGCTGCTGCTGCTGTGTGTGTGCGGCGGTACGCTTCAACATAATAATATTATTATTCATGTCACTTAAACTTTCCTATTCTCCGTTCAAAGATTATGAATTTAAACAAACAAGAAAAATTCAACCATAAAACGTAAACTACCGGAAACAGAATCGGTGAGAAAATGCACACATGCGAACAATAGATTTAATAAACCGTAAACAATTGTATTTTGTTGGTATTATTGCGTCGTCTTCCCCATTCACAAAAAATTCAAAAACCCTGAAAACCGTATATATAAGAAAATTATTTTCAATTGAATTTCTTTTATTTTCATTATTTTCTATAGGATGCGATGGTTTTCTTGGTTGGATTTTAAATCGTTTTTCGAGAAACATTACGCGTGTGCTCTTCGGTCTCATATTTCAGTTATATAAGTATAATTCTAATTCAAAATTAAAATCAATGTACAATTTAAGTTAAAAAATATTTTGAAATGATTATCCATTCTAAAATTAGAGGAAAGAAGATTTTCGTCTATTTGAACGGGGTGAAGACTTTTGTTTTGTTTTTCCCGAAAATTTTTCGTTAAAAATTAATCCGGATTTAGAAAAATATCGGAAAGAAAATCGGATACACACACAAAAAAAAAGAAGATATTATCGGATTAATGCTTTTCTTTTAGTTGGGGTTGAATTTTCTCATTTTAATATTTAATTTTTTTTGTTCTCTTGGATTTAAATAATTTATCCATTAACATAAAATATTTTATTTCCAATTTGCCGAATTACCACCCATTCAACGCCCGGCGCCCCGTTCAACATCGAATCTATTTTGATATTCTTTCGTATGTCCTATGGTGCAAAATTAATGCTATTTGGCAGAGAAGTCAAAAGGTTATATTTTAGAAAAGAGATTTGCAATAATTGCCATTCTCCGATTTCGGGCATTGTGTATAGATTTCGATTATGTGTTTTTTTATTTGAATTTGTTTTGTTTGAAACAAAAATACAAAAAAAAACGTATTGTGGGCGCTCTGGCACTGCTCTCCAAAAATAAAAGTAAATTCTCATAAAATATTCATTTATCTTCATCATTTTCTAATACAAAATACAAAACAAACAGATGACTTGAAATTTTTTCTCGTTAAGAGGCTTTTTGGCCAAATAAAACAAATTCAATAATGCTTTTGAGCCTGCGATCCTTTTTCGATTATTTTTTCTTTTCATTTTTTTTATTACTTTGTCAAAACAATTTTGAAAATCGGTCACAATTCCGTTTCGTCTTTGATATTTTTTATTTCCAATATGATTTTTAATGAAATGCGATCGGAACAGAAAAAAGAAGAGACAGCCCACATTAAATAAATAAATAAATAGTCTTGTTGAATTTAAATGTGAGAGAATTTATTTAACATTTTTGTTATTCAACAGAAAAAATAAAAATAAAAAAAAAACATTGAAAATATTCCACATTTACATAAAAATTTAAATTCATTATTTAAACATTGCTTTTTCGAATTATTTTCCCTCGTCTCACTTTTTAGCAACAAAAAAAAAAAAGAAGAAAAAACATGAATATTTTCATTGTCACACCGAAAAACCTGTAAAATAGTCATTGTGAAGCATATAAACAGCACACACCAGCCCATCTCAAATTACATCGTTACGATGATGTTTACATAAATTTTTGTTTATGTTGCCTAACATTTTCTTCTACCTCTTCTGATTCTTCTTCTTTTCTTCCTATTTTTTTTTTTTGCTTTTTTGCTTTTCTTGAATTCACATTTGTTCCATTCACGATGACAATACGAATTGGTTCGCATATTCTTTTCCTTTTGTGTCTTATTTTCTATATTTCTTTATCACTCTCCGTTTGTTTTTGTTTTTTTTTTGTAACGCATTGTTTTAAACTTCACATAAATATATGGAAATTGGCCGTTGGAAAAGTATTCACAAGAAAACATAAGACAAAACAACAACAACAACAACAAAAGTACTGAATTTTTTATGTGAATACGAAAAAAACAAAATAAAAATCTTTCTAAAAGAAACTCTTGACATATCCTTAATCCTTATCGTTCACGTTCCCCGATACATTCTTGTGAATTTTTAGTTATATACGAATGGATATGCACATACGGAATGCGTAGGCGATAACCGATTATAAATATAAAACCACTTTTATATATATGGTAATTTTTCTTCGAAATCATATTTCGCTTATAACACCGAAAAAGTTATTTAAGTTACGAGCATACAGAAATGTAAAGGTTACAGTTTCACACTTTCAAACCAATAACTGTGTACAAAAAAAAAAAACGAACGAAAGAAAGAATGACAAAAAAAAAAACAAACTGAAAACATTTTTTTTCTTTTTTGCAAACATTTAAAATAAACCAAACAAAAAGAAATACTTATAACAAAATAAAAAAGCTCTTTAGAAAACTTTCAAATAAGACGGAAAGGTGTTAAAAGTGCAAAATTATTTTTATTTGCTTTTCATCTAGAGTTTGTGATTTAAAAAATGGGTTAGTTCAGTTAAAATGTTCTCTACCTATTTTGCATTCAGTTTTTTTTGCTTTTGTTTGTACTTATTTTGTTAATCAACAAAATTTAAAATGAAAATTTCATAAGGCCATCCAACTTTTTTTTTTTTTTTTTTGCGTTCATTTTAAAACTTGAATGACGACAAGGTATGCAGAAAGAAAACCTCTGTAGAACTTCTACATTTCTCTGTGTTTCTACCTTAAAAGTTTCAGGGCGGTAAGCTTCGACCTCGCAGTCTTGCATAGATACACATCTTGAGAGATCTGTATCCGTTTCTTTCTAAAAATTCCAAATCCAGCATTCATAGATATTCGCAAAATATCTTGTTTGCATGATCAAAATAAGTTAGAGATTACAGAGAACTCCATATATTTCGTGGTGAACTTTATAGAATTAAAGAATATCCTTCGCCTTACACAAATCATAAACTTATCGTCCTTAAAGTTTCATAGAAGAGGATAAAGTAATGTAGACAGAAGTTATTATGGTTCTCCAAATACCAAAATTAATAAACACGAACGACTTATTTCAATTAAGAAATTAATTTTAAATTTTGCAAATATTTTTCGGTATTAAAGTGAAAGTTATTTACAAAATATGTAAACTAAGAAAGACACAATAAAAAAATAAAGAAGAATGTTTTTTGTATTTAGATAATTAATAAATTTCACTACAAGTTCATCAAACCATAACTAGCAATGAAATTTAATATGATATAATAATACTTTGGGTATAAAGTTTAAATGGGAGCGGAAAACATATGAGTTTTATTTGAAAATAACAAGAAATTTACACACATCCACCCTCGATACAACACAACAATATATATAAATATAAATATATAACAAACAAAAACATTTCTTATTAATCATGATGTTAAAATTAATGTAAAGGTTTTGTTATATGTGCTCTTACGTCACAATTAGCATTAATTACATATTCATTGAATATAGTTTACAATGAAAATATTATTACTATGCAAAAGTATTTCTTTTGTTTGTGTATCATTAATGTTATTGATTGACTTTAGTTTACATGAAGTAATTTTAAGTGGGCGACAACACCACATATAACTTTGTTTTGTCTTAAGCGCAGACTATTCTGGGGATTGTAAATTTTATTTTTGATATTAGTTCCTTCCAAGTAGAAAGTCTATCTAAGAAATTGATATGTTTCAGCATTCGTATCTACTATATATATACAACGTTGTCCGAGATGTCCGAGCAGAACATTATCCATATCTATTCGCATTCCATAAAGAAATTCTTTTCGAATTTTCGAAAATTTGACATTCTAATAGAGGAGCAATATAAAAGTAAATCTTATAGCGTTCTGAAAGGAATATTTTTCATTTCTTGTGTACATTGGTTTTAGAACGCCAAACAAAATAAGTAATAAAAAATAAAAAATACTTAACTGGTTCAGTTTCTGTTCTGTTTTTTTTCGATATCTACAAAGAATTTACATTTCTGATGGATTTATTCCATTCGTTCCAGCTGTAAAATGATGCCCTTATTGCCGAACAAATTCAAAACATTCTTTTCAGATAACATTTTTCTTTTGTACCAATTAACTATACTTAATTAATAAAGAAAAAAAAAACAAAAACTCTCAATCAGCCTGAATGTAAACAGCAAACTTTTCAGTTCCCTTACCGTTCTGATGTTTAAAACACAAACATTTATTTCGTATGTCACATAAAACTTTTACATGATATTTCTTGTAATCGATCACTCGGCTTTTGTTTAAAATATATTTCTACATTTACATAATTTAGAACAAGCGTATGTTTATAAATTTCAAAATATCTATTATAAATAATTAACACTTATATTGACATAAGAGACTGAAATATTCATAGGAAACCCAAAACAACAATACTTTCCTAGAAAACTTTTGCTTTTGTTATATAACCATCATCATCATCTATCTATTCAATGTATCATACCAGAAATATACCTCTGTAAAAGGTTAATATAAATTTACATTGTAAAAGTTTTCTAATTTTCATCTTAGAAATACCATTGAAAGAGTGTCTACTAGAGTCTGAGTTTGTGCTATAACCCATCACTAAAAATATTATTATTAATTAGTTTTGATAAAATAATACGTGCAATGCATAACAATGTGCTTGAATGCCTTTTAATTGTATACGCGATGGCTTTGGTATCCTATCTATTTTATTTTGTTAGGTAAATGAGCTTTTCTTATTTAACAAACTATTATTTAGTCGCATTAAAATTTAGAATATATTTAATAAGTTTTATAGTGTTTTTCTTAACTTTCTGTTCATTTAATAAATTACTTACCGTGTTTTTGCAATAAAATTATTGTCTTATTATTATAAGTTTTATGTCAAACGCATCTGCATAAGTTCGGTTCAATCATTTCAATAAGAACATTTATCGATGCCCTGATAGAAGAACGCTTTGTGAATAAAAAAAAGTTTTAGCATACCGTATAATGGTATATTTTAAAGGTATATTTTCAAATCATCATACAATAATCAATACATTCTTCGGTGATAAAATATTTCATACCAATATAAGATATAAGGTATATTTATGGTATACAAATTTGAATATATACTTTCAAATCATTTGTGTGATATGAATTTCATACCACTATACGGTATACCAAAGTTTCTTATACATACAAACAATTTCAAGGTATATTTTCGAACCCTCATACCATAAATATACCTCATAATGTTATAAAATAGTTTATACCATCAGAAGGTATTGATTAATGTATGAAAATTTGTAAATATGCATTGTAATCCCTTGTATGGTATGCATACCTTTACACGGTATGAAAATATACCTATTTTTTACTTCATTTTTGAGAAATTTGGAAAATTTTGAAAAAAATCAAGTATTGGTTTGACAAATTTTTTTTTTT
>JAABKK020041025.1:0-13278 GCA_011634745.2 Catotricha subobsoleta | reverse complement strand
CTTCAAAATGTATCTTGTAAGATACAAGATAATAGAAACTTTTCAAGATACTTTTTTAAAAATACGCAAGTGAAATTCTTAAATTAAAACATGAAAACTTTAATACTTAACTTGTATTGCACTTTCTTTTTTTCTTTTTTTTTTTGCTTCACATAAAGGTTTTTAATTCATTTATTTTCCTTTAATAATTTCAAAAATTTCACATAAATTTAAATATGTTAGTAATAATTTAACAAAATATTTAAATAAATGAATAAATTGAATTGAATTGAATTGTAAGTAGTTATATTTTAAATTAATTTATTAAACTTCTTAAAATGAAAAATCCAAAAAGTTTTAAAGTATCTTAAAAAGTAAATTGTATCTTTTCAATGTAAAATACAAGTATCATGGATGTATCTCATATACAGATACAAGTTACATGGTCAATGTTTAATGTATCTCAGATAATATCTTGTATCTTAAGATACGTATCTTGTAACTTGTATTGAAGATACTTGCATCTCTCAAAATTAAAAAAACAAGCTGCCAATTAGATTGGTACAGAACTTCATTTTTGCGAGTATTAATTTATTCATAAACATTGAAAAATAATAATCCTAGCATTATTTTATCTTCCAATTAATTTTCATTTTGCTAATTTTTCTCATTATTTTCTCAGGACTGAGTTGACCCGTTTTGATCATTTTATTTTGCTTTTTCTCAGGATTGGGAAGACTGACAAAAATGATCCACCCACCGTTGGATGCGGAATAAGCGTGCCTTGAATTTTTTTTTACAAATTCGATCAAATATGATGAAAAATTTCACAAAATTAATAAACCTAAAATGCAGAATATATTTGTTTTTAATTTTGCACATTTAGCATAAACAATTTTTTTTGATAAAATTAATTTTGAGGGGGGCTGTCATACAAAAAAAAAAAACTTAAAACAAAAAATTACTCATTTTCAGGGTATACTTTTCTCAGGACTGAGTAAACGGATTTTTATGATTATGGTAGCGTTAGACGCAAAATTTATTCGACATCAAAATATATAGGTTTTAAAGTTGGGTATTTTTGGACCGTCAGTTTTTTCGAATTTTCGAACTGAAAACCAAAACTGATCAAAACTAAAACTCATATATTTTCACACAATTCCGAATCTGCGTCCAACGGTATGTCAATCATCAAAATCCGTCTAGCCAATCCTGAGAAAAAACCAAATCAAAGTGAACAAAAAAAAAAAAAAATCACTATCTCTATACTTCATTTTTGAAAAAAATGAAGTAAAAACAAGTTGCTTCTTGGAAGTTTATAATTCTGTAGAATGTTAATCTAAAGAAATCAGAATGAAAAATATTCAGAAGAGAAAATTTTAAACTAAATAGTTTTCATTATATGTATATAGTAAAAGTAGCCCAATGTAAACTTATTACTTATGTTATGTGTAAACAGTTCAGCCAAGCCACCAAGCCAACAAGTCATGACGTCAACTGCACATATTTTTCTCCTCAAAGTCTATTGTTTTTGATACGATGCGCAGAAAAAGACGAATTTCGTGATTCATGACTCGTTGGCCGCACTGTATATTGTTAAGAATATCGTTTTTTTTTTATTTCCAAAAAATGAAAAAAACATTCGAAATAATTTTTGAAATTTTATTTTTTTTTTTTTTTACTAAAAGACAAACATTTTCCATACAAACAAACAAAACGAAATAAGTACCAAAATCAAAATATACTCTATGCTATGTTGTATTCTCTCTAAAAGTAAATGCTTTAAAAACTAATATTCTCATAAACTACTTAATTTAAATTTCGACACTTTCATTTCTAGCCAACACGATAGTATTATTATTCCATCTGTTATTATTTTAATGTGCCACTAATCTTTTCATAAATCAATTATGTTATTTCATAATGAAAACCACTAATAACAGCACATGTGCGTCGATTCCACAGAACATCATATTCTTTTTGATATTTTCTGTTTTTCTTTTCTTCAACATTTTAAAATTCGTACATTACAGTAACATAAATTTATTATTATTATTTTTTTAAAGTTAAATTTTTAGAGTGCATTTAAAAAAGTATAATGATAATATTTACAAAAATATAAATTCGTTATATTTTGTAAAAAAATAGTTTTACACAACGTTTGCTTACGTGCACAATATTCATATAAACCATCTTAAAACATAAGATAAGTCTGTGGTGATTTGTATTTCACTGGGTATTGGATTTTATCTAACTAACTATTATAAACAAACATATAGGGCGGTAAGCATCTACTCGTATCAGGCCCATGCTATACGTTAACAACTGTCGAAATTGCGCATTTTTTATCGAATATTATTTATAATATATGTATATAAGAACATAATCGACGACTAAACATGAAACCTTTGTCCCGCTGAAAAATTGCTAAAGCATGAGCAATATATATTATTACGTTATTAAGTTAGTAGAATAATAAATATTTATATCTTAATGATGATGCAAAGAATATAGAATTAAAGATAAGTACATAGAAGAAAAGTATAAAATATATTTTAATTTAATCAAATATTATTTAAAATCAATGCAATTTCAGTTGATGCTTACTGGCCATACAATTATTTATAAATGTACCATATATCAGATTCTGCATCTACTTTAACCGCTCTACAAATCAACTAAATGCTTAAAACATATCTACGTTATTTATACAAATAGATTAGTTAACTACTAATTTGTTTCAGCGTATACATCACACATTGCCTACAAAAAAAAAGCAGAAAAAAAAGCAGAAAAAAAACATACAGCCGATGAAAATAATTTTTCAGATGGGCGAAATTTTCAACACTCACTCGCATCAACCTCGCGAACCACATACAGACTAATATGTATATACAAATAATATAATCATAATAATAAACTTAGGTCGCGTTTTTTAGTTCAGTCAATCGTTGTCCAACCAACATTTTACATCTATTTGTTGGCTTAAGAATTAATTTTAAGCACACGGCATTTTGATTTAATTTAATTTTAATTTTATATATTTTTTTTTCCGGTTTATCATTTTTCTTTTTTATACTAACATTAAATGTGTGTGCTTTTCATTTAAGAATTTTTAATTTGATTTGAATCTAAAAAGAAATTTTTATCGAAACAAAACAAAACAAAAAAAAAAAAGAAAAACTGTATTACTTAATTTTTATTAATAAAACGAAAACGAACCATAAATAACGAAAAAAATAATATATATATAGAGTACATATTTAGAGTGTACTGTGTCTGTGTGTACAAAACATAATATTTTATGTGGGTTTTTTTTTGTTAATATTCAAATATAATAAAAACCAATTAAGGAAATAACACTTTAAACGAGGCACAATACAGTTTGAACGTATAGTACCTTCGTTATAACTCAATATTAGTATTTATCGCATTTTATATATTTAATGAACCCAAAAAACGATCAACCAAATAAAATATTATATATATGAAAATATTTTCTTCAGCAAGAACTGTTCTTCTTCATTTTATTTTTTTTTTATATATATCGGAAAATTCTCAAGTGCGATTATTCTAATTTAGAAACACGTTTAAATATATAATTAAGTTGGAATCGTAATTGAAGTGAAGAATTTATTTAAAGGTACTTTTTTTTGCTACCTTAAAGTTCAAACAGTACCGGAAGACTTTGCGCAACATTTACGTGCGAAAATAAAATTTCATTTAAATATATTAAAGAAAAAGAAAGAAAGAAACAGAAGAAAAACAAGTCAAAATAGGAAATTATACGAGATAAAGGTTTGTTTAGAATATTATTAATTGTGCATGCGGTATAATTATAACTAATCAACTAAATTACTAAACTATCTGCTGATGCTAAACTTTAAATATATAAATGTAAAGATATGTTTTCTATTAGAAAATAAAATAAAACGGTTAACCTATATCCAATATGCATACATTATCTAATTTATCAAAGTCATGTCATATACATGGGCGGCTGATGAGAACATCAGAAATAGTATATAGAATCTTGTACAACCACGACTAGGTACTTAAGACATTTTAATAGTATTATATATACGTACTTAATTTAGCTTTTAGCTATAATAGTAACGAAATGACGTTAAGAAATTTACGGAGGTTTTAAGTTTATGGCTTCAGTTCGAATATGTAGCAGCAATTTAAATCATTTAGTGGAATTAAATTAAAAGGTGAAGAGCTTCCACGATGATTCTATTTTAATGACAAGGGTTAATGTTTGATATCAATCCATTAGTTAAATTTTGGGTAAATTTATGTGGTAATATTTCACCAACATAAAAATATATTCAATACAATTTTCGAAGGTCAGATTTTTTATCTTTAGGTAAGCAGAAATTATGTATAATTTCTATTTTCATACAACATGAATATTAATAGTTATCCATAGATTATTATACTATACACAATTGCACAATACAAATACAACACCCCCAACAATTTTATTTTATTATTGATGGTGTGTAATGTGTTGACGTCATTTTTTTTTCTTCATTTTTTTATTTCACATTATTTTATTATTATCATGTACATACGCCGATCGGTAGTTAATAGTAGTTTGTAGTTATTTCTTGCTATAATGTATAAATATTTGCATATATGTAAATATGTAAATATGTATTTAACAGAAATAGCAAAATGCAAAGATAGGTAGATTGTATATTAACCTACATTTTGTTAATAAGGCGGTTTATTTATTAGTTTTATGTGTAGTGTACATATGCATTAGAAATGTTTATCGTATTTAAAATATTTGCTTATCAGAAAACTATGTTTTTTGTATATTGAATTTCATTTAGCTAATATTTAATTAATAATAATTACTTTGTTAAATTGTTAACAATTATTTTATTTCTTGAGTTAAACTAAACAATGTACAAATTAACCGGTCGAATAATGTTTACTCACAACTACAATACGTATTGTTGACAATATTTTTGCCAATTGGTTTTAAGAATATTTAAAACAACAACAACAACAACAACAAAAAAGCACGAACTATAAAAGTGGTCATTTAGATAAATGTCTAGAATTTTGCATGCCGAAAGTAATTTAATTTTCGTTCATATATGATTTATACATTGAAACGTAATCGTAATAATAATCTTTAGACTTAGTAATTTGCTGATGGCGTTTTACCTTTCGGCATGCAATATAAAATAAGAAAAACGAAAAACAAATGTCGCACTGCCTAATATTAGCTATGATTGTGCGACCCATATATTTGTATACAGATATAAATAACCGCAAAAGATTGAACACTCTACACACTATTGTTGTAAAGATGTTTGACTTATTACTGAATATTAACACTAATTTTAAATCAATATAAAAGTCACATTAGATGCTTTTAATACGTAATTAATTATATGGATTAAGTTATGGGAGACACACTGTGCCTCTTATAGCTGAGTTACTTCAAACTTATCCGTGTACCTATATTGTGTGTTTAAATTAAAAAAAAACAAATGGTTTGCTATTGTCTTCAGCCCTACACTATACATCAATAGATAATAGGCGTGAGATTAACCAGATAGAAGCAAAAAATAATTGGAACCTGTAAAAGTCGTGGATGGTCAATGAAAGATCTGACAAAAGAAATTGTTAAATAAATAATCCAAGTTCACTTATCTTTACCTCCCATAATACAATTTAACAAGTCATAGAGATATTTTTTTTATTTACGTAAAAAATGTGTCATTTATTAATGGCTTTAAATGTAGGTATATTATTATGTTTATCGACAATTTTATTTGAATTTATGCACAAACCACGCACAATTATCTAAGTGAATTGAAATCATCTATTCGCTATCTATTGTCTCTTATTTGTAAGATAACATGACAATTCTCTATTAAAAATTTATTCGAAAACTTTCATTCTAGATATAGGTTTATTGAAACTATTAATAAAAAAAAAAAAAAAGCGGAAGCGCTCGATATAAGTTATAGATGAATTGTTGTTGTATGGCCGTGATTTCTTATGTATGGTATACACGCTATTATCCCATCCTCTGTATATCATATATAAATCATAGACTAGGCATGCAAGTAATTAATTATTATTAATTAAGGATCGTTGCAAATATGAAACCTTAAATTCGAAATTGAAAGATATTTGAGCAGAACTTATTATGATTATTATAATTCGATGAAATGTTTCTCATTTATATTGAATTGAGTCTCAGTAAAAACACTGTCTCTCCACCTGATGAAAAAGAAATTTTCTATTGCATTAAAGGACTTGAATTTAATGTAAACTCTATAGTTAAAATACACAATATTTCTTTTAATTGCAATGGCAAGGTTATTTTGCCTAATAACAACATATTACAAACCTACAGAAAATAATGAATTGAATTGGTAAATAACAAATTTTATAAATTTCTATCTAAATACAATATTTTATATTGTATAGAATTGTCTATTTTATCTGAATCGTTTGTCTTTTTAATGATTTTATAATCTAAATGAAACATTTACAAATTATACAATAAACTTATAATAAAATAATGGTTTTATTATTAGAAAACCGTTATGTACCTAAAACTATAGAAACGCTATATTTACGATTATATTTTAAGGCCAAGGGTCAATACGTTGCAAAATTAATTTAATAAATTATTGAATGAGACGGTAATTTGGTATATTGTTGTTGGTAAATACATTAAATTTTATACATATCCATCGTTTTCGATTATTTATGATGTGAAAATATAATGATGTTTGTTAGTTTACAAAGTTAGAGCTTAAAGATATTCAGTTTCTAGACCTACTTGCACCTATCAAATAGACCTATTAGGTATACATTTTCCATGTAAATAAGTAGGTATAAATGTTTTTTTTTTCGAAATTTAGTTGCCAATGCCGTGATAATGAACAATATTTAATGTGAGTTTTGTTCATGTTTGTATAACATGGTCTCATCTTATTATGTATATTATTATTGTTATTGGTGTTCATGTTTTTGTAAATTTTTGGTCAACGTTTATAATCATCAATCTCAAGAGAGACCACGAACATTTTGTCATCGCATCGCAATGTTATTTATTGGTTTTCGTAATTAATTAATAGAATAATTTCATTAATTTGCGGGGATAACATTGTTTCTATTTAAACTATTTTCAAGATAATTTCTTTCAGTACCATATACCATAATAACTGCATTGTTGAAATAAAATTAGCGAAAATATTTAAGGATTTTAAATCAAACACATTGTAGACGCATTACTAACCTGCATTTCGCCAACTTAATTTGAAACTGAATACAAAATGAAATCAACATCTACAGTGTTGTAGGTCACAACCAATTTCCAGAAGAAAAAAAATGTTAAAATAATTTCTGCTTAGTGGCGCTCATATTATAAAATTTCTTTGAATGTTTCACCCAAAAACCTATATATAGCTCCAGTAGCTTACCAATTTACATTAAATGCGCATAAAAGAAAATACATATACATATTTTTCACTATCTTATCGATGGCTGCAATACAAAGTCATATGCTAATTAAAGCTAAATGTATCAAATTAAATTAGATAAGAAATTACACTATACACATTAAAGCGAAAAGTAAAAAAAAAAAATTTATCTGAAACCCAATACTAAATTCAAAAGTATTTTCACAACGGAATGTTAATTAAATACATTTTAGGGAGGGTAATAACGATGAACCATAAATATACAGGTTTACATGTTTATACATGTAAAAATGGATTTGGGTGAATTACAAAATAGTTGGGTTAGCAGTGAGAAACAGACCGATATAAATCTACTCTAATTCTACAAGGTTTTCTATAAGCAAAACATGAATATCATATTCTTTTAACATTTATATACAATTAAATAATAAACGTGACCTGACCACTCCTAAATTTCCGTTGACCTTGATTAATTAAAAATAAAATTCAATTTGTGTTTTTTTTCTTGCTGTGCTTTTAAATCTCATACTGATTTTATATTAAGACAAAATCTAAATAAAAAAAGATATTAAATAAAAAAAAAAAAAAAAATGAAAATAAAATTTAAAAAAATGTATGAACATTGCGAATATTTTTTGTCATATTTTTTTTTTCTTTTTTTTTGTGTTGAATAAAACTAAATATTCTACTCCCACGTATTATAATAAACATGTGTGTTCAATTTTTATTGTATGTGCTGCATGCACGTAAACGTAATATTCAGAGAGATGATGGATTAATCATAATGGTATAAATTCGGTATCGTTTCGAGGAGATTTATACCAACACTAAATGTTTATATTATAATATTGTTGTTGGTGTTTGTTGTTGTTATGATTGCTATGAGTGGTTATAATAGTTTGATCTTGTGTGCTTACGTCTTGAGTTTTAAATACATATTTATATATCGGATGGTGAATTGTTGATATATGAATATTTTGCTTTATTTACATTTGAATAAAATTTATGTGACTCGCTGAGTGACTGAGTCATTTCATTTATTATAATTTTTAATATTTAACCTCAAGCAACACTCAAAAATTATTATTATTATTTATTTATTTTGTTTTTTTTTTCTCATAAAATAAATATGATTTTATTTCTCTATAAATTACATTGGTGATTAATTATGATAAAAATATTGGTAGACTATAATATTATAAAAAAAAAAACAAATTCTGCGATAAACACATTCTCCGCAAATCTTAATTTTTATGAGGGAACATTTGTTGGTTGTTGTTGTTGTGTGTTTTTTTTTTTTATTTAATGATCGGCCTAGATAATTGACAGGGTTCATATCTTTAATTTAAATTCGAATTTTGAAAATTTTGTGAATTAAAAAAATAAAAAAAAAAAAAAATAGAAAATGAATTTTCCATGTATGATTCGTGTGGCTGTGATTAGGTTGGAATAAGTTTCTGATGGTATTATATTTGAATTTAATAATCTATAAATACTTTTGGCTCAGAAGACTTATGGAAATTTGAAGAAATTCAAATAAAATCTTCTGAATACGTAATTATTGTACTCAAATTTTCGAATTTCATATAATATTTTCTGGATCGTATTTCTAATTCGAGATTAAGTTATTTTATAGCTTTTCAAAATATTGAAAAATGTTTTCGGAAGGCCGATAACATTCGTTATTCGTTATAGATTTTTTTTTGTCGTTCGATATCGATGTTTATCGATTGATAATTGTGGTTACTAGATAGAGAATCAAAAGCTAAACTACCTTAAAATATGATTCTTCTTTTCGCAGTTATAAAATAAATAAACACATTTGTGCACAATATTCACGATTGCCAATAGATATTTTGTTTTTATTAACTTTAAATAAATTAGCATTAAGTATATAGTAATCAAGGCATTGGCAATATTTTCCATTCAATATATTTTTTTTTTTATTTAACCTCCAACAGTACTACTGTTTTCAAACTAATATCAACTCTCTTATACTTACTTACATTGTCTTTAATAGAAGATGATTTCACATTAATGATGGTTTCATTGAAAATTCGTGAATAATAAAGTATCTTTATCAAATGTAATAACAATAAATTATATATACGATTTGAAACAATCGTATATACGAAATTGTATGAACATACTTTGCTACTCTACCTACTTAAATCTATATAAAAACAATAATAATTCTTTTGTTCTTTTTTTTTTATTATTTTTTTATTTTCTTTCCAGTCGATTTATCAGCAGCAGCTTATATATTGATTCTTTGAATAAAACGTATATTTCTATGCTTATGTGTGCTTAAATAAAAACGCGCAAACGACCATCCAAGAAAATATAAAGAGAGAGAGAATTATTAAAAGGAATAAACGATATATCGATACGATTGCACTGGGTGTTTATTGAATAAGACGTTTTTTTTTGTTTGTTTGCTTGTGGTTTGTTTAAATAATGGCAAACATTTCATCAGTAACGACCTCTAGCTTATCAACATTAGATCGTGTACGTAAAACTGAAATTACGGAGAATAATCAAGATGATAAAATTGTGAATATTATGATCGACACAGATACAGCCAATGATAATGAAATAATTCACAATGGCTTAAATGAAACAGACACCAAAGAAAGTAAATTAATTAATCAGAAACTGTGTCCCATTGGTCAAAAGAAACGTAAACAAACACCAGAACCAATTTTGTTGACCGTTAGTGAAATAAATTGCAATGGAACAATCAGCAATATTGAATATAAAATTATTCAAAACGATAATAAACGGAAAAAAATTGAAATATTGAATAAACATTGTAACAATACCAGTGCAATGGAACAATCGAGAGATAACGAATTACATGAAGGTCAAAGTAATAAAAATTTGTCGGCAAAACCACCATTACCACCAAAACCAAAGAATATTGGAAAATGTCCAATAAATAATAGTTTTAAAGATTCAAAACTGAAAAGTAAATTTGATGGTATTCATACAGCTACAGTACAAAAATTAACAGCACACGCAGATCAGTTACGATTGGAGATTAGTAATTTAAAAACCGCTTTGATAAATGAACAAAATGCTGTTCGTGCGCTCAGGTAATAAATAATTTGTTTTTATATAATATGATTCATTAAATATTGGTAATTATAATTGATCGATGTTCACTTCATCGCATTTTAGAGCACAAAGTGATGCAAATTATCGAAAAGAAAAACTTCGATCATCAAAGCTTAACGATATTGGAAAAGTAAACAAACAAAACTCTAAATTAACTAAAGATCTTGCTAAAGAAGATAATACTATAACAAAAGAAGTTTTACATCTTGAACGATCATCACATCAAACGGAAAAACTTTTAAAAGAAGTGGATACTTTAAAGGAAGCTAATAAATGTCTGGCAGAAAAAGTCCAGGTAAGAATAATTTTTTTTTTTTATTTAAAATCAATTTTTATTAAGAAATATTGAAAAGTTTAATAATTCCATGAAAAATACAAAAACACTTAAACCAAATCCAACAAACAAAAAATAAAAAAATATATCCAAATTCTCAATTTTTAATGGTGTATGTGTGTTTCCTTTATGTAAATTTTGTGATGATGCTCGCATTGGATTTTCATTCATAGTTCGTTCCCAATACAAAAATATGCCAGCCTGTTCGGTACGTCCAATTATATCATTAATTCGTCCTAAATATGGTGAACCATATGGTACAATGTAACATGCCAAAAACGGTACTGGACACTCTCTCATTGGATAATATATTCGCTGGCCATTTATCATTCGAACATTTGCATAGTAATTGGTCATATGCCGTTTATTTGCATAACCACATGTAATATTATTATTATTAATAATTTGATTGTATTCTGACCAGGGAACAGGTATTAATTTATCAGTTAGTTCTTTTTGACTTGAACCACTCTGATTAAAATAAGTACGTATTAATCGTGCATAATCAATTGATGCGATTATTTTGTAATTGGATGAACTTAAATCTGATATGGTGTTAATTTGTTTACCAGGTATTTTAACTGTTAAATTACTTGTTAGACAACTTTGAAATATATTGGTTATAAGAAAGCAATAAATTATCCAAAATATCACCATTAATCGAAGTGATGATATATGCGGTAAATGTGGAACAGTTTGATTTAAATAACATCCAATTAAATATAAATAATCATAATTGATAAAATATTCAAATTGAAAGCTTGAAAAGAAACGAAAAATCATATTAAATGGTAATATTATTGCAAATATTAATATCCAAACAGAAAGATCCAATGAATGATACAAATTATAGATCATTGTTTTATAACCGGGTATTGGTAATAAAATGCACATATCATCACGTCCAATTGAAATGGTCGGTTCCGCAATATTATTATTATGAAATAGATCCAATCGAAAAAATCTGGCATTCAATGAAATGTCTACATCTTCACGCACCACTTGACCCAAACTTCCAGATGCATTATATTTTGATGTTGGATTACCGTATTCTTCATTATCAGGTGGCTGCATAATAATCAATGTAGCATTCAATTTGTCAGCCAATAAATATGCAAAAAAAGCATCGCTACCAATATTTTGTGGTTGCTTAAAAATTGCACGAACCTCTTCCGCAAACAGTGACACCCGCAACGGATGACCATTAAAATTTGTTAATTTATTAAAATATAATTCTTCGCTCAAATATGTATTTTCGGGTAATCTAATAATACGATCATCAAATGGTGAATATGTTAACATATTAATTTTGTCCGTATGATATATGCTGACCATATTCAATATATTATATTCAATAAAATATTTTCTCAGGACATATGCAATGTTTTGTATGCTGGTAGCATTCAACCGTTTCTCAAATACGGTTAGAAAATATGTAACATGCTTATCGCCAGATCGTCGTCTTATAAAACCCAAATTTGGATCAACATTTGGCTCTTTCACTACTTTTAGCACAAATGTAAGTTGAAAATTATCATCGATCTGTGTAAGTGTGCCATTTATGGAATATCTGTTAAAATATACAAAAAATAAGGTGATCAGAAAAAAAAATGTATTATTTATATAAAAGAAAAAAGAGAGAATATGGTGAAAAACTTTCTTTTGATCAAACATATATAATATTTTATCAGTTAAATTATACTTAATTTTATGTGTTTTTATGAATATTGTGCAATATTAATAAATTTAAAAAAAAAAAAGAAAAAAAAAATTAACAGTTTTGTAACTCGATTTTTAAATTTTATAATTTATAATTGAGGCAATAAATTTTAACCATTGAGTTTGCTTGTCTTTTAGTATTTTTGCTTAGCTGTTTAAAAATGAGAGAAAAAAAAGTAGGTACATATCTTGTTTTATTTATACGTCTTATTGTTATTGACATGTGTTAATAATTCCAACGGAAAATGTTTCTTTTTATTTTATTATTATTTTTTTTTTTCTTTTAAGTAACAAACACAAATAATTTATCGTGTTTATTGATTGTTTCGATCATCGTAAATTTTAAGATATTTCTTTATATATATGTATAAATATATATTCATATTTTTTTTTTGGTTCGTTTTTATATAACATTGTATGTTATTTAATTTATAAATTTGTTTTTATTATTATTCGTGTACTGAGCCACTGACAAAGTAATGCAAAGGAATCTTTTTTGGTATTTTTTTTTAATGGTTAATAATGCATTGCTTGAAATGAAACTCTTTTATTATGTTTTTATGTTATTTATTTATATATATATATATATATATTAGGGTGGTTCGTTTTCCAAAAGGTTAAAATTTTCTAGCTCCAAAAGCATTTTTAGATGTGACTGGACCTAAAACG
>JAABKK020041024.1:25173-38379 GCA_011634745.2 Catotricha subobsoleta | reverse complement strand
GTGGCACAAAATATAATTTAGTGGTTTGGTCACATGGGAAATATCCAACTGGCTATCATATCAGGTTATCAGACTTACTTAAAAGGCTAACACAAATTGTAACACATTTCAGTTCATTTGTATTTTCTATGAATCTATGATACATAGGTTGAATTGCAATATGTGCATAATATTAGAGCCGGTTGGCCTGGTTTATTGGGTGAGATACAATTGTAATAAACCCACAGAATTTCTGCTTCCCATTAAAAAATTAAAAATGTATAGAATACTGTATTGTATGGCAAAGACGTGGTGTGGTGGTCATGGCAACGATATGATAAGCATAGCCTACACAATGAAGAATTCTATATGAATTGAACGAGGGAGTGAAAATGGAATAATACAATCTACATAGAACATAGGGTATAATATTATTTAATATGTATGTATTTGGTTTCTGTTGTTTGAAATATGCGTTGGGAAAAAGTAAAGCCTTTTTTTAATACAATTTCAGCAAAAGAAAATGCATGGAATAGCATTAGGAAATGTACAAATTTGTTGTAAGGATTTCAAGAGGATTTGAATAAAGAAACAAATTCTAAATGTTTATATTGAAACTATAAAAGCATGTGGTGAGTATTGACAGCTGTCTAAATAACGTCAGTCAAAATGACGCATGGTGTTTTTTGAATAGGATAGCAGAAAATCTAGTAACACATAGTCTAATTTACAACCACTTTACGCGGGATCTTCATACAGCAAACACACATAGAATTGTGGTTTTCCTATGTTTTCAATGTTTATGCAGAATGGGGAGTTGCGCCGTGATAATATTGAAATACGCCTTAAGAAAAAAAAATATTTTCAATTTTATCGAAAGTTTTACTAGGAAATTGAAACAAATAGAAAATTATAAATAGAAAAAATTGATTCAACATAGGAAAATTTTTGAACAAAATCCAATTGAAATGAAACAATTTTCTGTAGAAGAAGAAAATATAAGAATCTTTTGATGGTCTTTTTAAATATTTGAAACTGAGACAGATCTATCTATCTTTATAAAGAAAAATGTTTTGAAATTGCAAATGATGTGATGATAAACCAGAAACCACAATAGTTGATTGAGGTAGTCTCACTTGCCTAAAAATTCTACCAGGCGCACATAATATTAAAAAAATGTACCGAGCATTGATCATTTTCAGTACATAAGTAGAACGGCAAAATAATCATATAGCAGCAACTAAGTTTATATTAGGTAGAGATATCAACGGTGAAGTGATATGCAAAGATTTATTATTAGAGATGAAGATGTTGCTGTCTAATTGTTTATTTCGATTGTATTTTCAAATTGTCTCTTTCTTATTAATTTTTTACTTAACACACACTAAAACACAAATTCAATACAGTTTAGAAGAGGAAAACGTAAATGAAAATATTCAATTAAATATGGGTATGGGAATTTTCATTGAATTGAAAGACCGTCTTATTTATTTATATGAATTTTACTTCATTTTTGAGAAATTTATAAAAATTAAATAAAGCAAATTTTTGTTTTTTTCTTCTCCGCATTGAGTAGTAGGATATTGGTGGTTGGTCGAACAAGAGATGCCGATTTTTTTCCTTTTCAAAATAAAAATATTTTAAGTTTGAATCCTGGTAACTACATTTCTGTTCGTGGGATCCAATATTTATTTTATCTTTGTGCACTTGTGGTAGAATGCCAATCATTTCTTTTCCATTCCGAAATTTCTCAAGATGTACTGAAGGCGTGGAAACCAAACCATGTATATTTTCACGAGCGCAACATTGTGCGTACAAAAATGAAATCGTGTACCAGTCCATTGGCAACTTGTTTTTGCTCAAACTATGCAAATTTAAAAGCTTATTTTATGATATCATTAAAATGTGCAATAATTCATGTATTGCAATTAGGAATAACAGAGAATAGAGAACATTTAATTAATTTATTAATT
The DNA here is from genome assembly GCA_011634745.2 of Catotricha subobsoleta. Classification (NCBI taxonomy): domain Eukaryota; kingdom Metazoa; phylum Arthropoda; class Insecta; order Diptera; family Cecidomyiidae; genus Catotricha; species Catotricha subobsoleta. The sequence goes on along the minus strand of JAABKK020041024.1, from coordinate 36,427 downwards.
TATTTATTAAGTTACATTACATATTTTTAATATGGATGAATTAAATTTAAAAAAAACTCATTCAGGATTTAAAGTCTGTAATAAATTATACCAGAAAAAATCAAGAAAAGTTTAAAAATTGTTAATAAAATTAATTAAAATTTGGAGCACCCCAAGCAACATTTGAATGAACACTCAATCATTCGGTTCTTAGAAAATATTTTAAGGGTTCGATTCTAAAGTCAAAAGATCAACGCTTTTTGAGATTCGTTTCGGTTCGAACTCCAGCAATAATATCAGTATAAATTCGTTTTCCACAAAAAAGACAAATCTGGGGTCAATTAAATAAATATTTTTATCAAGTGGATACTGAAAATAAAATTCTATGTTGTTAACATTTCTATAAACTTATTTATTTTATTATAAATAAAATTTAATATTTAATAAATATATATTATTATAATTTAAAATATTTTATGCAAAAATACACATTGTTCAGTTCTTTATCACTAGTAAATTCATTTCTTACAACGAAATAAAATAACTGTTAATATAAAAGTAACCGTTGCTTTCAGCTTTAGTAATTGCATTGATAAAGCTAAAGCTTAATAATTTTATTTACAAACGTATATAAGGTACGTACGAATTATAATAAAATTATTTTAAAATAAATTAGCATAATAATAGCTTATAGGCTATTACTGACGAGGTAATATTTTACATTTTCTCTGTTTTGTTAATGATATCTTCTTTTGTTTCTAATTGACCGTTTTCTGGTGAAATTTGTTTTCCGGGTGTGTTCCATGGTTGAACCTTAGCTGATGCCCATAAAGAATAAATAATTGTGGTCACTACAAAGACAACAAATGATATCCAGAATACTAATCTCCATTCATTTAGCGAAGACTGAAAGAAAACAGAAATAGATATTATTAACATTTATTAATATAAGGGAAGGCGTTGACTACATTCAAAACGAATTCTATCAACAGATTCTCATAGTACAAGCATATAGTCAAAGATGAAAAGCTAAAGTACGTAATTTCATAAATGCTTACATTTGGCGTCATTACTCCAACCATATACGGTGCAATAATGCCAGTTACAGCACCAATACCATTAGTAACAGCCATAATTGAGCCGGCATAATTTGGACTTAAATCTAATGGATTCACTTTCATGCCTGGATAAAATGTTCCCATAAAGCCCATAGCAATTGTGAACAGAAGAACTACCGAAAATTTATCGCAACCAGCATAAGATGCAGCAACAATGAAAATTGCTGGGAAAATAGCAGCTGAAATAAAAAGAAAAGTATAATTTGTTATTGAACATAATATAATTATAATATTTATTTTAACATACCAACTCCGGTGAAAACTTTTCGAGCATTTGTGATTCCGAGATATCCACGAACAATAAGATAATCACTTAAAAATCCTGTAGTTATTGACACAATCCACATAACTAAATATGGTAACGATGAATACATTCCATTATCCTTAATCGAAAAACGTAATACGTCGCTCATATATTTTGGTAAATCTGTGACCATTATAAAGAATCCCCAATCGTGACCAATCTTTTTATATGGAAAAGAAAAACAAAATGAAATGAAATTTGGGTTACAAACCGAAATTAAATATTTAGAAAATGTATACATACTTGAGCACAAACGAGAGCCATCATCGGTACACTGGTGAATATTGCACCCCATGGCGTTGGTGGTAAATCTTTATTACGTTCCAATTGTCCTAATTCCTTTCTTAAGAACTCTTTTTCTTCATCTTTAATAAATGGATGAGATTCTGGATTGCTATAGCATAATAAGCTCTAAATAATAAAAAAAATTATCATCATTTTTATGAATATGAGTTAAATTTCAATGAAAATATATGTATAAATATATACTATACTTACAAATAGAATAAACCAGACTATGGCTGCTCCACCGAAAAAGTAAAATACTGAATGCCAAGTATAATTATGCAATAAAAATCCGGATATAAGTGTACCAGCAATTGTACCAACCTAAAATAAAATATAATTTATTATATATTGCTTAATTTAAAAAAAACTATATTGTTTTATAAAAGCTAATTTATTGTTTAGAGGAACGGTTTGTTTTCGATCTTTTAAATTTTAAAATGATAACTATTGAAATTGTCAGAAAGTTTCATTAACGATTGTTGAAGCTTTACTAAATAAAATGTTAGCTTTTCATTAATGTTCAATGCTATTGCAAAGAATATATTTATGAGAAGAAAAAAAAAATTATTAGCCGGTGAATGCGGAAAGGTTAGTCATATATGTATTATATTTCTTGCGTGTTTGCTTCCATCATTATAATTTATACACACAATTACAATATATAATTTATTTAAGTGATTTTATTGATGATTCTAAAAATATTTACATATCTATTAGACTAATCTGCAGACAGACTACGCACAATGATTACACGGATATATTTAAATACAATCTACAACAGACATTGTTGTTTAAGAACTATTTTCAAATCACAATAGGGTACCTATTTCAATAAATAAATTTTAATGAAATAAAATTGCTGCTTTTAATTAATCATTAAAGAAAAATTAATACTAGATTCTTGAGATACATGAGCTGATGTTTACTACGCAAAAAATTTAACAAACAGACGGAATTTTTGGTAATCTAAACGGGGTGGAAGGTTGAATTACATACAACTAATCGAATGTTACATGCATCTCTGAAGTTTAAAGTTAAAGTTTTACATACCGAAAACTCTGGGGGTAATCCGAGCATAAAATTTGAGATTTAATTAATCATTTCATTACTCAGGGTAAAAATTTTGAAAATATAGAAATACCCGATATTTTCGCGTTACACAAGTTGATGCTTATAGTTATACCATCGTTATTATAACTCTGATAACTACTTACTACTTAGTACTTATCTGTCAAATAACGAATTAGACTTAACGATGAAACTGTGCTTATCAAAATTTATTTAATATTATAAAAAGTATTATGAAATAAGTACCTATATGTTAATATCTAACAACTAAAAAGCCTACAAGGCAATTCGATTGACTTTTAATTTAACCATACAAATATTAATAATAATATAAATATTAATTATTTAGCTAGATATAATAATTATATATAGGCACCTACATTCTACAATGTATATTCTAATTGTTTTCGCTTGAACATCGCGTAGTCATAAAAATATATAAATCAACAGAATTGTTTGAATAGAAATAAGAATTATCGTTTAGCGGACTTCCTATGTTCCATCGATTTTATCATATTATAACATTATAGTATATTGACTATTATAAATTCTCAATAATAGCAATAAATTTTATTTTTTATTTTATTTTTTTATCATTATTAGTAATATATATATTCAATGTTTGGCATTTTATTTTCATTTGATTTTATGTAGTTCGTATCGGCGGCATTTAAATAAATTACAACAAAATATTAGATAGCGATGAAATATGAGTTTAAACGCTTAACCACGTACTGTAGTAATAAGAACTTGACATAATTAGTTTTTGCGAAATTATTCATAAATAAATACTATGCCTATACCTAATCGATTTTTATTTACTATACGATAACCAAGTTGTACTAAAATTCCAGTTTTTATTTAAAAAAAAAAAAAAAAAAAAAATTCTACACCCTCTTTACACAATTTATTATCTTTTTATTGCTTAAATGATTCGAAAAACCAAGCATTTGAACTAGTTCACAATTTTTCAACAAAAATTATGAATATCATTTTTATCTATATCTGCGATGGGTACGTATAACTTGATTCACCGAACATATACCGTTAAATAATCATAATTCAATTGATTAGAAATATCAAAGCAATTGAAATTGTAGATTATTTTTACTTTTTCTTGTTTTATTTATGTCGTCATATGTAAATATGATTGATTTACAAATGTATAAAACATAAAAAAGTAATATCTATATAGCTGTGTGTTACTTTATTTCGATTCGGATATTGATTATATGTTAAATAATAGAGAGTCATTAGTAAATGATTAATTACATTTACTGATTTTATTGTTTACTATTGATTTTATTTTAACTGATAAGCAAACTAGTTAATCATAAAGTAATCAAAGCAATTTAGTCTATTCTTTTATAAGTACAAATTAAGGGGATTTTTATATTATTGAGTGGATAATAAGATTTTGAAGACAACTTTATCGAAACCGAAACAAATGACATAACATAAATTATTAGATCAGTAAATAAATAAAGTAAATAACTACCTGGCCCCCTCCAAATACAAGCGATCCTAATTTACTTCTCTCCGTTAATGGAATCCAGGAAGCTAATAGTGCACTTAGTGCTGGAAATGTTGTACCTTCACCGAGACCCATTAACACACGTAATATTATCAAAGCATATGCACCACCTATTGGTTTATTTCAATTTAAATTTATTCCCAATCAGTTGTAATATGTCAGAGAATTTTCAAAAAAAAACTTACCATATTCAACAGCTAGTGGAGTGGCTAATGTGAAAATAGCAGTTGATAAAATTCCCAAAGATAATGCATATTTACCACCAAATCTTTCAGCCAAAAGACCACCTGGTAAATGTGTTAACACATACCCAAAGAAGAATGAAGACAAAATAACACCTTGAAGCTCTTGTGACCATTCAAAATCGCCTTGTATCTAAATTCAAATTGATTTTTCTAATAACACAAAATAACAGATTATGATAATGTGCGATAAACTTACGCTATTGTCAATGCCGTTTAAATCGTCTTCATTAGCTGGGCACACATCACTTCCATCAGCATGTATACCAGAATTATTGTAATTTGGTTTAACAACCATTCGTGTAATTGCTACAGATAGACAAACTCGCATTGTGTATGCATTGGCTAATGCTAAGAAGCCCATAATAGCCAATATAACACGTTGTGGTATTATAAAAACTGAAATTAGAAAAATATCATATTATTAATGCATGGAAATTTAAGATTTTGTCGAAGAATATGTACTTTCGGGCGGTTCAAATTACGAAAAGTAAAGAATGTGCAAAATTTTTGTTTGCTCATATTGTTGGAAATCTAAAAAACTATAGAATTTGGTGCAAATTATGTAGTCTCTAGTACCCCGTTTGAAATTATATATTTAATGACGGTACAAGTAATGGGACTGACTTTTCTTCCATTTTTGTACATTATGAAATGAATATTAAAAACTTTTTCCTCCTATCTGCTATCTAAAGAATCCACGAGATTACGATAGAAATTTGGACGCTGTGAGTGTATCGTGTATCCGTTTAGAAGTCATGATTTTCAAAAGTTGCCATATTCTTCCTGCTTATAACACAATTTTTTTTGATGGAACAACTCTTAAACACTAATAATAGGTATTTATTTTTGTTAACTAGAAAATTTTATAAGTAAAGCCTTCTAATAGTTCCAAAATTAACTCATTTGGTCAACAATTACGAAAATTATGACCATTTTTAGTAAATGCCTGCCCTGGTCAGTTCTTACAACATGATTAACATTTTATTTTCCCTTTTGGTTTCATTTAGAATAAAACATTGTTAATTTTAAGTTTTAAATGCGAGGAGCTACCGTAATCAATTAATAAATAAAACTAAAAACTAAAATGTTTTAAGTTTTTTTTTTTTTTTAGCGACGTTTCGAAACAGTTTTGCTTCTTTTTCAAGGCTTAATTAATATTTTTACAGTAGTAATAAACCGTCATAAATAAATAAATAAATGAATAATATTATTTTTATGTAATAATATTATTATTATTTAAAAAGCATATAAGCGCTTCGAAATGTCAACGAAAAGTTAAAACACTGTAGTTTTATTGATTGATGACCGTTTAAAATATATATAAACAACAATCTAAGACGGTCGATGAACATGGAATTTATTGTTAATTTTATTCTATTAGTTAGAGAGATTTTTAAAATTTCCACTGAATGCGAAGCCAAGCACCAAGATGAGCTCATTTGGCGAAATATTTCGGAAGATATATGATAATTTATGTGAAGGCATACATTTTCTATGACCATGACACCATACCATACAAAATCATATAAATCATATTATTCTGCACAAATTTCTTTTTATATTTAGATGTGCAACAATATGAGCAAAAACCGTTTGAACTTTCTTTACTGTAAATTTCGGTCATATCAATTTTTACCGCACTAATGTACAACATTCCTTGGTATAAATAAAGTATAAAAGTTTATCGAATGAAATTTCAGGAGGCGGTTTTACGATGAGATCAACGAGAGAAAACTCTTAGCAGTAATTAAAAAGTGCGGCTTCGGGCTAGTGACATTGAAATGTGAGTGTATACCAACGTGTAAGATCGTCAAAACGTATTCAACAGATGTAACAACAAAATTAGAATTAGAATTCTTCAATCATAATGAGAGATATTCAATAAAATCGACTACATGTGCTAAAAATATACCCATTTGATAAATAGATATTTACCAGCTGTTCTTCCAAAAAGAAATGAACTCAAAATATTCTTATTCATATTTATTATCATATAATGTTTTAGTTCATTACAAATACTTTTACATTTGTTATGTTTTTCTGCCAGGCACTGCCGATGCATTGCATTTGATTACTCATACAGCGCTAAGTAATGTTGTGTATATAATATTTACTTACATAACGTCTATTATGCGAATATTTATTTATTCATTAAAAGTGCCGCTCAAGTTCCAGCATACAATAGCATTTATTTCAATGTCAATTTAATTTTTATTATCATAACAATAATAACGTATACAATACATATATAAAAATGTCATTAATTTATTTGCAATCTTGCGTGTATTGTTTTGTGTTAAAGTGCGTGATTAAAAAAAAAATATTTCACTTTGAACTATCTTTAATGTTAATAAGCGGGCGCTTCCACTAAATTCATATTTATTTTTTTTGGATAACTTAAGAAAATTTTCTTCCAGCCCATGCTGGACGATGAATTTAATTCGACTCAAAACATACAAATCACGAAGTAAATCTACAAATCCTAATATGTGTGTAACCAAATTGATTGCATTACAAATTGAATATACAAATAAATATTTTAAGAGCATTTCTATAACTGATCATATGAAACTGAAACATGTAAATTTTAATCAATTAATTGCTTAAATCCTTGAAAATTCTATTATCACAAATACATATTTATACAAAACAAAAATAATAATAATAATAATAAAGTTGATTTCCGATAAAAAGCGTTTTACTATCAAAATTTTGTGAAATGGTGAGAGTACCTAATATATAATTATTATATCTGATATTGGACGTCCATAGTCGCACTTAGTCACACACAAACAAACATATATTATAATAATGTCATATTATTCCTTTTAATAAGCAATTCAGTATATTTCGAAAGAGTGGCTAGATTAGATAAACTAATCTATTGTGCAATAATTCTCAATGAACGTCAAAAAAAAAAGTACCTGAAATTATTGTCTGTAATCTTTGATTAAAGAAAATGATATGTTCATCAATTGCTCTTGAAAAATATTAATTGATGACGGCAATTCGGCTATAAGCAGATAATTTTTTTAAAAAAAAACAAAAAATGTTAAGACAAAAAATTCCGAATTTCTTATATTCAACTTGGAATACACTGGATGCAAATGAAGAAGCTATTGTCAAACGGAAATAAATGCATCATCAAAATAGAAATCGTGATCGTTTATTCTCATTTTAGAAATGTGTATCAATAACCGGTAAGTCCTTTCAACATTTAATTCTAATTTCTTGAATAAACTCGTAAATTGTAATTTAATTATCAATCTTGGGCACAAAAATTTATTTATTTATATTGCTTTAGAATGGCACATAATTAGCAAGTACATAATTTTACCATTTTATGGTTATTCATAAAAACAAATATTTTTTTTTTTTTTATTGCGTATAAGTATATGCAAAAGTATTAAGTATTTACTATTTTTTTTTTTTTTGTATAAAAAATGATCTCAGACAGATTCCACTGAGACAATAAATTAAAGGCAATATAAAATATTTTATTTGTTGTAAAAATCAAAATAAAGAGCGTTGCAGATGTGTTCTTAATGCATTTTGTATTCAATCAAAATGTCGTAAAATTTCATTCGTTTTATTTTAATTTAATTAAATTTTAAAAATTTCGTAATATAAATACAATATAACATATAAATGTTTACTGAAAGAATTGACTTGGCCAATGTGTAATTGGTATATCCATTTCTTAATAGGGGGCCTATCTTTTCAAACGTATCATTCTATTTACTTTCTATATAAAAACAAATTTTATTTTCATTAAATTTTCAATGTATTTCTTTCTATTAATCCGTTTTAATTTGAACATTTGAAATTTATTATTGTTTATAAATTATATTTCAAACAATTATATTTTTATGGCATGTGCTTCCACTTCAGATGTATTACATAAACGCGATACGCATAATCTCAATTAAAAATCATTGATAAAGTGAATTTGGTAAATTATTTACCTGAAATATTGTTTTCTATTACATTGAAAACGTAGAAAAAATTACCGCTTTTAAAGATTATTGAAAATATTTAATGCGTGCATAGAATGTGTAAATAATTAAAAACATGTAGCATCCTATAAACATACAAAGTGAATTGATACAAAAACTGTAGAATGCCATCACTATCTCTTACCATAAGAATGAAATATTTAAATGAATGTTCAGGTCATTTGAAGAGCGAATAATATAACGATTATAAATAGAGATATTGTAAGAAATTGTCATTTGCATAAATAAATAAATTAAAAAAATTAAACGCTTTTTTTTTTTTTGCAATTCAAGACAACTTAAAAGAAAAAAAATCGTGGCATTTTTACCAAACTTTATTCTTAAATGAGAACGGAAAAAAAAACAAAAAAAAAAAAATTAAAGGTACTTCACACTCATAATATTACAAAATAATAAATTCAATAAGTTTTAATTTTGTTCAGTATTTTTAATCGCATGTAAAATAGCTACATGTGTTAATTTGCCGTATGATTCAAATCATGTTAATAATAAAAATAATTAATTGTTTGTTTTTTTTTCGTTTTTGACTGGAAAAAAGGCATAATTTAAATGTTTACATATTTTGGCAAAAACACAAAAAAATTAATTACAAGTACATTGCAAACAATGAGTAATTGCTTCATTTTAATGCGATTTTTTTTTTTTTGCTGATGTTTCTATTGAGCGTTCAAAAAATGGTATTCGTCAAGGGAAAAAAAATTGTTTTTATCAATTTATTTATTTATTTATCACGTTGATGGATCTGTCCGGCTATTGCGCCCGGGCTACCCAAAAAATTAATAATTATTTAAAAAAAAAAAACAATATGTTCATTAAAATATTTCCTGATAGTTTTTGTCACTGGTTGACAATAAAAGGGAACCGAAATGGAAAAAAAACCCTAATTACGTTTAATTGCGGTTTAAATATAAATCGCAAATTGTGTTAAATTGATCTATTTGTAATTTTCGTTTTATAAATCTATATATTCCTAATCTATATGACAATTGAAATGAAAATAAAAAAAAAAAGTTAACGTAATATAGTTATTGTAAAGTCTCTTTTATCGTTCAATAACTAATAAATATTTATGAACAATTAATTATTTAAAAAAAAAATGTTGTTACAAAAACCAGCGCAATTTTAAATGATTTTTCGAAAAGAAATAAATGACAAAGAAAAAAAAATTAAGCTTTTAAATATTTGAACGATATAAATTCAAAGTCAGTGTAAAGAATTTTAGAATTTAAGAAATTCTTTGAAACACGCTTTTATCACCATTTCTATAGTTTAATAGTTATGCAAACATTTCTAAAACAGCTATATATTAACAGATGCGCTACAAAACAATATTCAGTTTTAAAAAAAAGTATGAAAATATTTCGCGAATTTTTCCTTAATTTCTCGATTCAGCTGCTATAGTTTTTATTATTAAGCATATGTTTAGTTGCATAGGTTATTTCCTCACGTGGGGAGAACACATTATAAGGAACCCGAAGAAATGACGAAGTAACAAATTAAAATTAAAAAAACTCCATAAAAGCAACGACAATTTTAAGAATAAATCTATTGTGAGAAAAAGTGCTTAGGTGAAACAAAGTAAGTAGTACAAATTCAATTGTTAAATTATTTAGCTTAAATCGCTGCGCTGTGTCTCTAGTTCTACAATTTATTTGTATTAGATATTGATAATCTGAGTACAAATATTGATATAAATTTATTATTCTGATCTAAATTAATTTCATTGTTTTTTTTATAATCCACTATTTTACGTTTTACATTTAAAGGTCTCACAATAAAATATTTTATGAGAACTAATTTAATTATTTTATGGGATAACTGATAAGTAATTCTTGTAAAATATATATTATTTTTCTTCTTCTTCTTCTTTTTTTTTTTTAATTTTATAACCATGACTCGTATTTTCTATATACGAAAACAAATCAAATTCTACTGTGAAAACAATAAACTTTTCATAAACAATGATAATGTTTTCAAATCTTTCGGAAGCTATAATTTCATTGCAAATTATTCAATATGACTGTTTAGTCGACAACCGTTTCCATTTACAATCATAATTCGCACACTAAAGATATATTTTTATCATTCATTTTTTTCATAATATGAAAATGTTTTGTGATTGAAAAGAATAAAAAATATTTTTAGTTTTTTTTTTTTTTCGGTTAATCACTTACACTCTGCCACCGTTTTCCGCCATCCTGTTACCATAACCATTTTAGCAAAATTTCTTTCAATTCCTTTGGTCCGTCGAAAAACAAACAAAAAAAACTATTTTCTCCTGAGACACAAGCTAGTTGTTAATATAAATCACTAAAACTAAATATAAATAAATTACACAAACACTATATCTATATTAAAAATTAATAGAAATATCTGCTAAATACGATTTTAGTAAATAAATTAGATAGATATTATAGACATAGTGATATGTCGCGAACAGAGAAATATAAAATGAGAGTACACGAATGAACCTATCCACTTATATAGTAGTAGCAAATGCCACAAAATACGTGTTTTTTTTTATATATTTTTTGTCATTTTTTTTTTTTTTATTCAAGTGTATTTTTTTTTGTGATATAATCACAATAGGAGATAGACAAATAGTTTAATTCACATGTACTGTCTCTACATATCTGTCTATCTACTGATACCGATATGAAAACCATTTCGGATGAAAAATCTCCGCATTATATACAAATATA
>JAABKK020041013.1:0-13279 GCA_011634745.2 Catotricha subobsoleta | reverse complement strand
TCAATTATTTGTAACCGTTCTCAAACTGTAGACGAATTAATACAAAATCGTGCAAAAGTTTCGTTGCATCACTAATTGCAATATAAAGGAAAAAAAATAGAAGAAATTATCTTAATTAATTAATCTTCGTGAGGAATCAATTAAATGAAATGAGGAATTAAAACATCTGCTATTGCAATGTGTTTGCAATGAATTTTTCTTATTCATACGGAGTTTTAAAATAATTGTTTAGGTAATATATTTTGTTAATATTATTTAATAATACTAATAAAAATAAAAATAAAAACATAAACTTGAGTGGTGCTGAATTTACGTAAATTAAAATCAATCCACTAGAAAAATATCTTTAGATAATTATTATTTGAACGTCATTACAATCTGTTTTAAACCAAATCGATGTTGACTATTATTAATTTACAAACAGTTAATTAAACAAGATGTCGAAATGCAATAAAATTTGCTTTATTTAATTAATATTAATTTTTTTTTGTTAAAATTAAACAATTGTTTATAAATAAATTTACGCACAAACATAAGGAAATGTTTTTTTCTTCTTTTTTTTTGCTACTATCTACTAATAAATTGCTCTGTTTCCTAATTGCGTCAATAGACATTTTGCAAAAAAATAAATAAAATAATAATAATAATAATGATAATATGATAATAATAATTCGAAACAAAACAAATGTTTGTATTTTAAAAATACTTTTCAAGTACATAAAATATTCGACTAAAATTTACCTTCCATCCTGCACTACTATTTGAGTCACCTTTATCTTTGAAATACGGTACATTTTGCACCATCCATTCATAAATTTGACTTAATGTTAATCTATTATCCACGGCTGATGTAATCGCTTGCGTTATTAAATCTGCATACGAAAAATTACCCCATGCATTTCGACGCGAAGAATTCTTTTTTTGTGCGGCTATGTTTGGTAATGTTATTTGTTGAGAATCGACTGGAAATAGAAATTTGTTTTGGATAAATATATTGATGAGAATTTATTAAAAAATTTGATATTTTTTTATTTTGTGATGATTGGTGGCGGTTAAATAGATTATGCGATGTATGATATAACAAATTTGTATAGAAATTGTATCGAAACATGTTATATTGCTATGTCGATTATCTAATATAGTGGAAAATTTTTGTTAATCAAAATTTATCTTGTGATAATTGTAGCAATAATTAAAAAAAAAAGTATTAATATTCACGGTTTATAACACCACGTCTCCTCTTATAAGATCGCTATGATATGTTATCTGAAGGCGATAGCATGTTTATAATTAAATTCTTTTATTTGTCTCTCAAACACCGCACTATTCTTTTTCATTTTCTTTTTTTTTTTGTTTTGTTTTGTTTCGTTTTGTTTTATTTATTTATTTATTTATTTTTTTTTTTTTTAATTTCAATAACAAATTTTATTGACATATTCACCGGATATTTTTCAATTTTTATTTTGATAGTAACTAATAATAAAGAGCGCGTAAAGACGTGAAGTATAAATAAATAATTGAATTGTAATTTGGTAAATGACAATCAATTTTAAATGTACGCTGCTCTCGCCATTCATGCGATATATTGTTAGTTATATTTCGAAATATTATACAGAAATTTTCTAGTCTATAGAAGATTAAAACTATTGGATAGCATCTAATGTGGGATAATCATCTTACGAAGAGAAGAATACACCATTTTTTTCTTATTTTTTTTTTTTTTCAGAAATCGAATACTAATTACGATGTTTCTATTTCTATCACGTTGAATTCTTTTTTCTGTTTTTTTTTTAATGTATTAATTTTAAGAGTGCCGCCCCGCCTTTACGCCCGCATTTCATTGATTTCGAGGAAATATGTGTAAGAGGAAACTGAAAAAGTAGCCACAAATTATTATACACCATTAAATATTATAAATGGAGCTTAAGATACACTTAAATAAAATTTCAATTCTGATCTAAGATAGATTAATTAAGTGCTATTCAATTTCCAATTAGTTTATTAAAACGAAAAAAAAAAAATGTTTTCGTTTCAATTTTGTTCCATCAAAATAAGCTAATAAATCTGAACATAATATTTTCTCATAAACCTTAACAACCATACATACAATAAATGATTAAATAACAAAAAATCATCAAAAAAAGAAGAAATTTTCGTTGCAATTACCGCATGACAAAAAAATTAAATAAAATAAATGCGCTCAACAATAAAACAATAAATATTCGATATTAACTAAATATTTAGATGATGACATTGAAAATAAACAAAAAAAAAAAAAAAACGAAAAAAAGAAACAAATATATTTCGATATCAGGAAGATTAAAAAAAAAAAAAAATACACACTGAATGAATGGTATCTAACATTTGGTTTTTATTTTTTTAATCTAGATGTTAATGACATTTCGTAGAAGTATAGGTAAAAAAGCGTCACAGTTTGTGATGTGTATAATTGCATTTAATATATTTTTCATTTTCCATTTTTTTTTATTATATATAACTTACTTGTTGCTAATTGCTGGTTACTGCACTTGTTGCTACCAGACTCATCAGGTTCTGTAAAATTTTCAGGTCGCGGTAAAGGCCATGTATTTGAACTGTTTCGTGAAAAAAATAAATAAATAAATAAATAATTTCCATTTGGCTAAACGAAATGTAATGAAAAGATTAATTCTTATAATTGGTTGATATTTTGAATCTGGGCCAATTTTAAGGACAATGACATAAAAAAAAAATCATACATTTTGATTTTTGTAGGATGGTTTTGAAACGTTATATGCTTCCAACATCCGTTAAAAAATATTCTTCGAAAATTTTTAACCGCCCGCAAATTTTTCGGTGCTATACATTTTTCTGAATTCAAAATTATTCAAAGTTGCAGTTATTCTGTTTAGTGAATCAAACAATCGATTTTGGTAGCTACTGGCACCGATTATTTCTTTAATAACTTTGTGTAATTTTGAATACACAAAATTTTATAGTACATACCGAATAATTTGCGGCCACTCAAATATTCTTCAAAACATATCTTAACGAATGTTGTAGATTTTATAACGTATTAAAATCAACATATCAAATTGAATTTTTCCTTAAAATAGGTCCTGTTTTTTTTTGTTTTTTTTTTTTTTTATTATATTACCGTGCTCGTTGAAGTGGTTCAAAAGATTCTTGCATATCCGATATTATATCCATGTGAAGGCCATCATTTGATAATGCATCCAGTCCCCTTGGCGGCGACGGCCATGGTGAATTAAATGAATCCATATTTGTTTATAAAAAAATATTTATTTATTTTAAATTTAACTATTTTTTTTTTAAATTTTTTACTTAAATTATTTGCACTTGATTTTTATATTTGTTCATAAGTTTTTTTTGTTTTTATAATTAAAACACAATTATGCCAATTATTATTACCGTTAAATGCTTTTGAATTGCACTGTGAAAGGAACTTGTTTTTGTTTCTGTTATTATTAAGTATTATTATTTTGTTGATGTTATTTATATATACATTTATACATATATATAAATATAAATATATATATTTATATTTCTTTTTTTTAATTCAATTTATTTTATTTACTTCAATATTCAGAAATCGTGAGGAAGATCAATTGTAGCGCTGTAACAAAATGAAAAATGAAAATATTTATTTTATATAATCGTCTATTTAAATTTTACCGTTGTTCGACAAAAAAAAAACAAACACGATAAGATTACAATAGTATTTAATAAAATATACACAAAAATACACAAATGTTGGATGTTCGACGAACTAATATTTTAATAAAAGCGAGCATTCGGAAAACATACAATGTGTGTCCAAGGTTAAAAGTTCAATATTTACACACGAAGCCTCTGTTAGAAAATATTTCTCCATAGAGATTTGAGTGTAGTAAGTATAATACATACTTTTTTTTTTTATATATATTTATTTATTTATTTCGCTTCTCTTTTATTGTATATCAGAATATTTTTATTAATAATATTTTTATTATTAATTATTTATTTATTTTTATTTTTTTTTTCATCATCTAATATTGTGCGTACATTATTCTGAAGAATTAGCAAAACAGATAATTAGAAAATTAATGTTATGTAGTTGGAATATGTATTTTCCAGAGACATTTCTTAGAATTGATATTTCGTAATGCTCTTAAAAGATATAAATTAACATCATATATATATTTGTGGCCTTTAATCTGTTGAATATGTTCAGTGTCGTTGAATATAAGAATGTCCTTATTATAAATAAGCAATATTTGGGAAATATTTGTTCACTATGATTTGATTCGATTATGATAAAATGGATGCCATCACGGAAATTAATGTTTATTTATTGGATTGTCAGTAATCTAACAATCATGTACACGGGGAGGTGGGTGGTGGGGTTGGTCGATGGGGGTATGATTTTTGGACCATAGGACTATTTTTTTTTTTTTAGTTAAAACCGATTTTCATAGGCACGGCTTTTCCTAATTTATTTGTGTCTTTTTTTTTAATCTTTCCAAAATACGATTTGCATGCAGCACAGACTTTTTAACAATTTCGAAAAAAAAAAAAATGTTCTTTTGACTAATATATCACCTGTTCTTACTTTTTCAAATATATATCCGCCCCCCACCCCATAATGTCAAAGCGTGTGCACATATTATAGCTGTAACTAATATGGATATGAAGATAGCTTTCATTTTACTAATGATTTTCATCTTATTATAACAAATTAATTATTAATACGAACCATAATCCCGTTGAATTTAGCTTTCATTTAATATTTAATTTCATTGCTAACGATACATTGGCAATAAATCTTTAAGATAAAAAAATGTAAAGTGTCTGTGCGAATAATAATGATATTTTAAACTCTGATGACAAATTTGAACTGGTTTTTAAAAGCTAAAACGTCTTCGACACCGATAGAAGAGATTCAAAAATTTTGGGTTTTAGACATAAAACCACTATTTAAGGCTATATACTTACACCTACATTACATTAATAATGATGCAAGCACAGCTGCATCATTAAAAAATTAAATTAAATTATATTAAATATTGATTTTATTTTGTGACACTTTTCAGTTTCATTTTCGAGGATTCAGTTATGGAAGAATCTAAGAAGTAGGGATCGGCTTCAAAAATGAAAATTAAAGGTTCTCTTAACGAAATTAACGATTATTGGGTGATATGAGAAATTTATATCATAAAACTTTTGTAAATAATATTATATTAAAACATGATTGAAAAGTATTGAGTTGGCATTTACTATATTACTTCATAAAATACCTAAAATATTCTATTTTCATATTGTAAATACATGGCGTATTTCATAATTATCATTCATGTTATCTTTATGTCGTATATTAACATACCCAACATATTGCTGTAACATTACGACTAGTGTAAATTCATGGCGTATTCTAAAAATAAGTATTTTTTATTTATCATGGCATAAGTTAACTTTATTCTTACAATGCAATATCATTACGTCTATACCAAATGCATGACATATTTGGCCATCACCTATTACAAATTATTATATTATAATTATGTAATGCATTTGGTTAAGGTGTAATGATATTGCAATGTATGAGAATAAAGTTAACTGATGCTATGATAAACAGAAAATACGTAATATTAGAGAATACGTCATGAACTTACACTAATCGTAATGTTATAACAATATATTAGGTATGTCAACATAGCATGGAAATAGGATGACAATGGCATTTTATGAAGTATATAGTAGATTCTAACTCCATACTTCTCAGTCAAGTGATAATATAAAATAATTTAAATATATTTATGATATAAATTGTTTATATGTATTCATATTAGCCAATATTGTTCAAAATCCGGTATAACCAGATCCGTACCATATCTTTACTATTGACCGTTATCCGATCTATATCTAATTTATAGAAGATGAATATTGATCCTATAATCTATACGGTAAAGAGTAAATATAAATATAATAAAGATTTGGTTATAAAGGATATTTCTATGATTCTCATTTTACATCACAACATCCGAGAAATGAATTTTCAAAAATTATTTGGAATTTCTACGAGAAACAAACAACATAATTATCTGTTGTTGTTGTTTTTTTTTTCAATATTATTTACATTTCAAAAAGATTCCACCAAATTTTAATGTAATATCAAATTCTATAATCTTGTTTATAAATCATGAACTCAAAATCAAGTCAAAAATCATTTTTATTGTATATAGAATGAAAAAAAAAATAAAAAAAATATATGACCTTTTTCTACTTGCAACACGTAATAACTACTCTATTTTGCGATCATATCAATTCACAAATAAAAATAAAAAAAAAATATAAAAAATGTTACAACAGCTCACTGAAACTGTACCAATGTACATTCAATACCAAGTTCTCGTGTATTTGAGACTAGACACTCGTTTTCAGTGTTTCAATATTTTTATTCACATTTTTTTTTTCACTTTTTATTTCTTTTTTTTTTTTTTAATTTTATTTGTGTACATGTACAACGTCCAATTGGCGGCAATTATAATTTTCAAACTTTATTTATCGGCAGAACGACTAAATATCGAATTGTATAATATAAAACTATGAGATCAAAACCGAATAGGTATTACATACGGTTTTCAGGTTTTCGGTTAAATTACATAAAAGTATAAAATAAATAATCTTGATATTTTGGTGTTGGTTATTGGCGTTCTTTTATTGTTCATATGTGAAATGTAAATAGAGTGTGCCTATTTTTTTTTTTTTTTTTTAATATAGATAAGATTACAAAGAATTAATGTGAAATATTTTTTGATTAAGTATTTAAGTTCAATTACTTTTTTAATAAATTGCGAAAGTAATGTTACTTCAAGGGGAAGCCATAAAATTATATTGGAATTATCGCAATTAAAATAAATCACTCGAATAGAGTAAATCAGTGTGGGGACTAATTTAATTTAAGTTCTATACTACTATACTGATCAAGATTGAAACTGATACTTTTTTTTAAATCAACGCATTATTTATTTATTTATTTATTTATTAGGTACTTAATTTTATTTAATATGTGGAAGCGATTTCTAACATCCGCGTATACTGACTAATATGTCCATTCATTTTTCTTATAAATTCCTTATAAATGTGAAAATAGAGTAAGCGGTTTGTTAATCGAAGAAATATTACTTGGAAATTAATAATCTAGATAATTTATTTTTTAATAAGTATATTCCCAAAAATTTTGACGACTTATATAATTATACTAACCCTAACGAAACAAAAAAAGGTAATTAAACATCCATGGCAACGGAAATAACGGTATTCCCATATACATACATGGCATATTCCTAGAATAACCATAGCATTATGTTATAATATGACATAATTAAAATTTAAAATAGCAACACGGTTATGTGTTTTCGCTGCCATGGATATTACAATAAATTTTTTGACTCAAATATTTTGAAAATAGAAAATATACATTATTTTTTTCATAATTCGTAAGAATTAGTCATTTGTGGCTCTAGAAAACAGGAACAAGTTAATTTGCTCAGTAAAGAAATCTCAAATGGTGAAACAATTTATGTCTGCGCTATCATTTTGTTTCCTGTCCATTGGCAAATTTTTACATTTTCAAATGGTAGTTGTTAAGCATATTTTTCACTATAACCACTATTTATTTTTTTGACGGACTATATTTAAACTAGCAGAAAAGCTCGCTTCGCTCGCTTTTCGCTAGATCCTGCGGATAGCCCGCTCGCTATGCTCACGTTGCAGAAAAAGCTCGCTTCGCTCACTTTTTTCTGCGAAAATCAATAAGCTAACGTTCGCGTCGCGGGTAATTTTAAAAGAATCAATTTAAATTCGTTTACTCCAGCCAGAATCAAAAAAACACGACCCATCAAAATAAAATACTTTTACTTAAACAATGTTTTTCTTTATTCTCATTAATTTCGGCTTCATTTACAAAATTTTGGTGAATACCACATTACGGGTAAACACTTTGTCGCTATCTTTGATTAGACAACCTTGTTCAGCAGTATCTTTTACTTGAACTTTATTACTATCAAAGGATTTAATCCTTGAAAAGGCCACATAGAGTTGACCATGAGAGAAAACTGGTTGTGACAAATAAACTGATTTTTTTTTAATAATAATATTGGTATTAATCAAAGTAGGCTTAGTTTTAACTTTTCACAAAAATACTTATTCTAAATTGAAAATATCAAAGTAGGCTGATATTTTTTTCGGTTTTTTTCGCGCACTGAAAATATCAAAGTAGGCTATTATTGTTTTTTTTTCGGGCATGCGCGGTACCGACGATCACATACGTACTGAGCAGCAGTTAGGGGAATATATATAAGATTCCATCCACAGAAAATTAGCGATTTTATTAGATTTCAGAGCTTTAAGTATGTCAACGGTTCGATTCCAGCAAGAATGTACACGGACAGTAATGATCTAACTCTTCGTGAAGGTGACTTATCTTTTAGAGAAGTAGTTTTTATGATCAAATATCACATGGGCATTTGTACCAATTATATACTTAAAGAGGGGTTATATTTACCCATGAGATGGATTATTCTTACCAATTATTTACTGAAAGAGGAGTTATATTTACCTATCAGAAGGTAAAATTGACTATCTAGATATTTGGTTATTTTTTGCACATTGTATATGTGTGAAGGTTAGACAGAAAATCTTATTTTTTAAGTTTTTACAGTATTTATAGTTACATATACATACAAAAAATTCCCCGGAAATGCCCGGCGAAAATCATTTCTAAGGAGTTCCTAAAAGGTATTCCTTTTGTTAGGGAATTTATTTTCCAGGAATGCATACGGGTTCCCTATGCACTCTAAATAGAGTAGGTAAGTAACCTAACTTGGACTACTAATTGTTAATATTTTTCTTTTAATATAAAAAGGAAAATACGACTCGCGTTTATAATAGAAATGGTTTACTTATTAAAAATAAGAATAATTATTATTAATTATTATTTTTTAAAGACGACAGTACTTACAAAAGATTAGACGAGAACGATAATGATAATGAAAATGGTTTAAGTAAAAACTAATGGTAATGAAAATGGTTTAAGTAACTAATGGTAACGAAAATTAAAATCCGACAGATATGCGGTTGCCTTGAGAAGAAGAGACAACAAATTTTTGTGAAAATACCAGTTTCTTGCCATTTTTTTTTAAGTTGCATTAATTTTTGTCAAAGTTGCTGAAATTTTGCTTGTGTACCGCGTGTGACTGAAATAAACAAAACAGAGCACTTGATTTTAAAGTTGCAATCGTGTGAAAGGGGTCTTAATCAGTTAAATCCAAAGAGTTTGAATACTATGGAGTGGTAATTCAGAGACAAAGTTGTTGCAAGAGTAAATGACAGATTGTGTATATTGTTCCACAATGAGTTTTTAGAGTCCGTTTATCATTATTTGTTGTTTTTAGTTTTTAGTCGAAACTAATATGCCAAAAGTACGTAACAGTGAACACAATCAGCCATTTTTATCAACTAATTAGGTGTAGGTATTTCATTTCTAACAGAAAATGTAGGTATATTCGATCTGTCAAATACTCTTTTTTATTAATTTGAAAAAGTTATATATAGGGTAAAATTTTGTTTTTTTTGGTCGCATGCACTTTGTAAGAAATCGTATTAATTTAGAAAATTTAAAAAAGACACTATTTTTCCAAAGAAATACCGCTCTGTCCCCTAGCTGAGAAAAGTGAAAAAAGATAACTACATCTTCCAAATTCTTACAACGCGAAAAAAAAACCGCGCTGTATTCAAATCGTATTTCGAAGTAGGGTAATTTTTTCAAACCTACAAAAGGTAGTATTTTGTTCAAAATCGAGGTAGAGTAATTCTCTGAAACTTAAAAAACATACTATTTTCTGTTCAAAAACTTATAACAGATACTATTTTCCGAAAAATCGGGTCAAAAATCTCCCCCACCCGACATTCTAAACTTTCTTTTTGTTTTATTGTCATAAAACATTTACTGACATTTTTCTGAAATTCGTCTTTTGAAAAAAATCATTTTCATTTAAAGATAGAATATTTATTTATTAAAATATATAAGTAGTTTGATAAATTGGTTAAATGTATTTTATAAAATGTGAATCAGTAGAAATCAAGCATGTGAATAAATATGCTTGTTTACATATTATTGAATAATGTTTACAAGCTCATCAAATTAAATTAAGATAATGGTTAAACTCTTCACACATTATATACCCTTGTGAAAAATATTTTGTCATACTCTGCAATGGTATGAAATTCATAAAATTCATACCATAAAAGGCGTTAAAAAAGGTATAAAAAAGGTATGTAAGGTATAAATTGGAACGTTCATACCATAATTATGGTATAGATGTGGTATTAAAAATTTCATACCATATTGAATATTCCTCGTCACATTTATTTACACATTTTTTAAAAATGCTCTTCTTACACCACTAACCCGAAAAGAAAAATATTTTCATTCGGTTTTGATTTGCATACTTATATTGAATTGATTTAGATTCATCGAGATTATCTCCTTAATAACTATTTAATGAAAAATTCAAAAGATAATGATTTCCTTAATTTCAATAAATTAAATTTACTTGTGTGCTTACCGCCGAAAACAAGAAAACAGAAAGAAAGCCAAATAAATGTCAAAATAATAACAATTAATAAATTTCAAAGTATTACATCCCATGTCACGACTGGACTATTTTAATGCACGTTGACATTTTGTCCTCGATTTTTCAGACCGTTTTTGTTTTATGAAGATACGTGCTGAAAGAAAGGGGTGTTGTATTCACTAGTTAGCATACCCAGTGAATACAACACCCCTTTCTTATTGACAATAGTTAGTGTGATATTTTGATTAGAGCATATTGGCAATGGCAGAGAATGACCAGCGTTTTGTAAAGATGTGATTAATAAAGATTAAAGGAGACAAAAGAATTTTAGTTATAGTTACCCTTACCATTGATCGTAAAAATAAATTTAAATCGTTAATAATGATTGCGCATAACGTATAGATTCAGAAGAACGCAATAAATAAATTGATACATTATCGAATTATAGAAAACCATTTTCATTAATAAAAGTTATTGGTAATATAAAATGTAGTGTAAGAGAAGTAATTTTGGTTTTTACTTTTCATTTACTATTTGATAATATTGTTTTTAAAGAATATTGTACCTAGTTGGTTAAAGGATTAGTGTCCGAATGGGGAGTGATCGTTCTACTGATCTAATTTTTTTTAAAATTATATTTAGAGAAATTAAGCAAAATCTGTTCAAATTAATTTTAGTTTTATGTACAAAAACAAACCAGACGATTGAGAAAAAAAATGAAATAATTCTAATATTGTATACTTAGTAGATTAGAGTAATCCGTGACAGTTTTTCAAAATGTTAAATGATAATTGCGTTTAACTTTTTTTATTTTTAAATACATTTATAAAATTTTAATTGATTCTGTTATCTGTGGCAACATTGTGTGCACCTTTTAATTCTTTTATTTACGTTTTTTTTTTTTTTTTAATTTCTAATTTATTATGAGATTCTTACAACAGACTAACAAATTTAAGTTTTTAATTAAAACTTTTAGAAACGGCTAGTAATTTGTGATCATTTTTAAGTGTAATTATAAATCTAATGCATCACAAAACCGGTTCAAATTTAATAAATTTGCCATTAAAAAAAACACACATGACGTGCTACATTATCTGAATTATTGCACAAGGGGAATTCATAGCACACGGGCACATACATTTAAAAAAAAATCTGCAAGATATCTGATTTGCTTGCTAATAAAAAAAAAAAAAAACATATAGTTTTGCGTGCAAAACTATTATTATGAGAATGAAAACAAGAAAGAAAACGCCAGAATATCCAAACTAATACAATCATATACAATATACATATCATAAATATTGTAGTAGGTACCTACAACCTATCTTGTGTGTACCTACCAAATCACATGGTTACAATATTTGTTTATTTATTTACTTATTAGGCAAATTATTATTATTATTATTTTTTGTTTAGAGTAAAAATGGTACGATTTTAAAATGGATATATTTGATTCGCCAGTTAAATCTTATATAGTGAAATTAAAACAGCAAATACTTATATACTTATTTATATATGGCTAAATATGTAGCATACAATGTGCATCGTAATTCATTATTATTTTCTTTGTATATATCGGTTTTATGAAATGGTGATGAGTTATCAGTTTAATTACGCCGCGGCGCACTGAACTTTCGAATCATTAATTTTTAATATAACTTTTATTTGAGAAAAGATTATATCAATCACTTCAACAAAAAAAAAAAGAAAAAAAAAAGAAGAAAAAATGAAAATGTTGTTAAACCAGAATTACGTCACGACGTAATAAAATTAATCTTTCCAAATCACATTTTATTATTAGTTTTTATTGAAACTAGATTATGAATGTCATTGCTATAAAAATTCTGATCTGATTGAAAGTTATATTCTTAGTTTTAGAATACTAGTTTATAGAAGAAGTAAGTATTGCTGGAATGTTTTTTTTTTTTTTTTTTTATTAAAATAAGTTGGATTGATGCATAAATTACAAATGATGAGCAAAGCTCAGCATTCAGACGTGAAAAGGCGCCTTATGCATCCCCATAAATAGGAAAAAGTGTATTTATAAGTGGGTTTCGCGTCAATGAGATGTTGTAAGATAGCTTTAATTGGCGAAATGCCTAAAGATAATATTTTAATTATTTTTCTGCCAATATATTTAAAATCACTTCAGCCATATATAGCCACATACCTACTCTTTATAATGTATGGTTGAATGTAATACTTTTGCTGTGTCGTCATACTTTCGGGTTTGACCAACAACAAACAGATGGCTAACACAGCGAAAGCATGACATCTGTAATGAAGACACGTCACAATCCACGTTAGGTAAATGAATAAAGACGCGTTTTTGTCTTTATTCTAGAGTGGTAAGTATAATTGGTAAGAAATAATCACAGTGTTAAAATTCATTCGTTGGGCTCGATGTAACACGTCCGGACAAACTAACGTGATTCTCATCCAATAAATATTGCGGATTAAAGCAGGGTTTGCCGGAATTTTCCATAGATTGGAAAAAAACCTTTTTCTAACAGTGAACTTTTCTAACTTCTGCTAAAATGGGCTTTTGCAAAAAAAATATAAAAACAAAATTAAAATCAATCGAATTTCTTTAAAAACACAAAATAAAACAACTTAAAATATTTATATTTAAAATGAGAATGAAGATAGTTTGGATTTTCTTT
>JAABKK020041003.1:0-13281 GCA_011634745.2 Catotricha subobsoleta | reverse complement strand
AAAAAATCAAATTTTAAAAATTGATTTAAATCACTGATTTTTTAAAAAAAATCAATTGATTTAAATCACGATTAAAATCAATGATTTAAATCAATTGATTTAAATCATCGGAACCCTGGGTGTAAGATACCTCTATAATAGAGGTATTTCTGAGATGAATAGTATGAACTGGCTAACACTCCATGTAAAAGGAAATGGTTTTACTAAATATGTATTATTTACGAGCGCGTAAAATATTAACATTTACTTGTTTGTAATTAAACGTTCACGTTCGTCAGCTTCAGTGTTCATATCAAAGTTTTAATAATTATTTTATGTCGTAAAAGTTTTATGGAAATTTGTAGTTTTAAAAAAAATAATTGTCCATAATTTGTCCGGACATTTTTGACGTGGACATGTACAAATTTTCGCCATAGGCATGGACACACCCATACATGCACAATGGGGGAGAGGGGGGTGGGTGTTACCCCCCCTGAGATTTGAAAAAAATCTTACCCTCTGTCGATTTTGCCGAAAATAGTATCTTTTTTCAGATTTTGATCAGAAAATAGTATGTTATTTAAGTTTCTGAGAACTACCCTACTTTGATTTTGATCAAAATAGTATCTTTTTTAGGTTTGGAAAAATTACCCTATTTTGATTTCAGAATTACCCTATGTCGATTTCCAAAATGGAAAAAATAGTATCTTTTTTCACTTTCCCAAAAGTCAGCTAAGGGTAAGCCTTTGTTTTTGGAGGCGGTTTTGCAATCGTTGATGATAATTTGGACAAAATAGTATCTTTTTTCACGTTCTCAAAAGTCAGCTAAGGGTAAGCCTTTTTTTTGGAGGCGGTTTTGCAATCGTCGACGATAATTGGGACAAAATAGTATCTTTTTTCAGTTTCTCAAAAGTCAGCTAAGGGTAAGCCTTAGGCCGTTTTGCAATCGTCGATGGTTCCCCTATTTAAATTTTCCAAATGTACCCCTCCCTGAAAGCAAAAGCGTGTGCACATATGACCACAGTACTCTACTGCTGTTGCAGAGTCGTTTGGTGCGCGTATAGTGTGCACTGTTGTCCGATATTTTTCCGAAAAAAGTGTGCACCATAGAATAAAAAAACACTTCAGTGCGCGCACTTTTCAAACACCGCACTGAAAGTGTAATAAACGAATGTACTCAGTAATATGGATAGTATTTTATTCAAAATGGCCGTCTTGAAAATTTGAAAATATAAAAAAGGCGTTGTTTTTATGTTCAATTGTAAATTTAACTTAAAGATTAAAAAAAAAATAAAAAAAGTAACTTTAGAGTTCCGTATTAACATCATTTATCTTTAAATTGATTCTAAAAATGATAAATTTGGTTCAGACATTAGGCCACAATCAGCGCATGAGAAATATATGACATGGAACGTGAACCATTTTTAAATGGTAAATAAATAGACGTTTAATTAAAATTGTTTCGCTAAATTATTCAGAAGAGGTGCATGAAAATAGTGTATTTTATTAGAGAAAACGCTCTTAATTTATGCTGCTATGCTCAAGAAATTAATTAAAAACTACAAACCTTGTTTCATCGATTCCAGCTACCAAAATTACGTCGCAGTGCTCTTGATTGTTTAAAAGAATTGTGAATCTTTTCAAAATGGTAGATCCATGATCCTTTATAGTAATTTTTTTAACTACCATTTCTGCCTTGAGTGTAACTATGATCTTAAAAACAATCTTTCCGTATATCAAATATGTTAACAAATCACTTTATTTTTAACAACTGACTATTTAAGGGAAACTTTAGAGTGCTTCTGAAAATTAAACAAAAAGTAAGAAAGAAACGCGAATGCTACGATCGGCAAATTGTTTGCTTTTTATTTTTATGTTACGTAGTTTGTCAAGTTAACGTGTGTAAATTTATTGTTAAATGCAAAAACAGAACGAACGTTAGAAATCAGTAGGAAGCGATCAGTTTAAGCACGGCAAATTAATATTAAGGCAGGAATACACTGACAATTTTTTTTTTTTTGTTCAACTATTTTTGAATAACAGATGTATATGAGTAAATTTGAGTAAATGTATGAGGGGCCGTCCATAATATTTTTTTCGCATTTGGGGGGAGGGTGCGTTTGTGCTTTGTTTCCAAAAATAAATCATTTAGCTATGAGATCGTGATCCTGAAATTTTGGAACTATTATTTATTATCTTATGTATTTTTCTTTATTTTAGTTTTCAAAATCTTTTCAGACGAATTTTCTATTATATTCTATAAGAACCAATTATCACAGTTTCTTTTAATAATGAAAAATATAGATGGTTTTGTACCTTTTATAAAACGAAACCATCTACATTCAATCCTTCTGTTATCTATGTGTTAAATCACAGTTTTCATGGACTTTCAGAGAACATATATAATATAAAATATATGTCATGTCAATTAGTAAAATACTATATCGCTGTTACAAAAAACTCTTACAATCGAATAATAATTATCTTTGGTTTTTTTGTTTACATTTGCTTGAATCAATTATTTGGTGCTATAAGAACGAAGTTGATATTCACGAATAAAATCGTCGTTTTTATTAGTTGATGTAAAAAATAAATATTGTTTCTTTTGCTTTATAACTATATGAATCTAGAATCTTAATTGTGTCGCCCCGCCATTAGACATAAAGGAACTAAAGGCATATTTAGAATTGCAAAATTTAAATACATACACATTGATAATTTCCTATTAACATATAGATGAACCATTCACAAAATATGTTAGAACATAATTTGAACGATACGAACTAATGTGGGATAACCGCCTAAATAAGACTTTT
Source organism: Catotricha subobsoleta (assembly GCA_011634745.2). Lineage (NCBI taxonomy): Eukaryota > Metazoa > Arthropoda > Insecta > Diptera > Cecidomyiidae > Catotricha > Catotricha subobsoleta. The sequence goes on along the minus strand of JAABKK020041003.1, from coordinate 10,486 downwards.
AAATAAAAAAAACAATGATGTGAAAGTTAATTTAGTGGTAACCGAAAATAAATATTTAGATATTTATTTATATAGTTTTTTTTCTTCCTTAGACAAGTATCGATTAATCCACATTATATTTCGTTTGTAAGACGTATAACTTTTATATAAACCCAATTGATTGAAAAATGTGTCGACGATTGCACTTATTTCTAAAATGCTGTGAACGAATTATAAAATAAAAACTATATTTACATCTCTAAAATCAAGCAACTTTTATTTAAATATAAATATATTATTTATTGAATAAAAACTATTTTATATCTTATATCGATAGAAGCAATAAATAATTTTGAATTTAAATACAGTGGAATCTTGAAAATTAGAATTCCAGAAATTAAGATCGATCGAAAATTGAATTAGCAAAAACTAAATTCCTCTGAAATTATAACCAGTAAGTATATTCTTAGATACATTCATATGATGCATTTATAAGTGTTAACTTTTATTGTTTTTGTTAATTTTTGGTTGATTTAAAAATTCAAAAATCTCTAAAGTTAGAATCGCCCAAAACTTTTCTATTCTAATTTTCGAGATTCCACTCTGCTTACTGGCGAAATTTTCTAACCACATTCACTATCACTATATTCAACTGATACATTATTATTTATGCTTACTTACATTTATGAAATAATTGCTGGCCTCTGCATAACTACACAGATTACATTTTTAATAACTTTATTAAATTTTAGTTGTGTATATAGGTAGGTAAATTTCTACTAAATTCAATTAAATTTATTATCTTGTTCAAGTTGTACCAACGACAGCGAATTCGACTAAGTAGTCAAATAATATTTTTGAAATGTTCATAAACATAACATCATGTGAAGTACATAATTTTAAATATAAAACGTTAGTTTCGTGTATATATTTTTTTTTTGTTGGGATGAATGTATATGAGTCAGCGTGCTACATGCACTTATACACTACCACTAAACTATAAAAATACATATTCATATTATTCATATAATAAATGAACATTGAAAACATGAATTATAAAAATAATCTCATTCTAATGAATAAAATATAATAATAATCCTGGAGTTCAGCATGACTTTGCATTAAGCTCGTACAAGAATATACTTAACGTAGAGAATTCGGCTGCGTTGGAGCTGAATGTATATTGGTTTTAGTAATAACATACATAACATTTAGGGCATATAACATACTTCGCTATGTTATATATTATTAAAACTCTTCATATCTGGACATTGCGATAAAAAGTTTATATTTTCTCTCATTCCTAACACAAACCTAATGCACTGGCTGAGTTCTGCTGACTTTATACATTTTAGATATCTACGTACCTCACTAAAAATATATCTATCTATGTGCAACTACCTTTATCTAGCTTGTATATGTGAGTCTCTGTGACTAATTTATTAACCATGAAGTTAAAGGGGCTGCGTTGCATAAAATTACAGTCATTCGTTCTTTCTTTTTTTTATTTAATTTTTTATTTTCTATTTTGTTCTTGTTTTATTTTAAATTTTAAAGTACAGTATAAAGAATGATCAAATAAATTAAAATCCGCTTTTTGAAACTGTTTTTTATTTTCTTTGACGGAAAGAAAACGGGACGTCCAGATTCATAGCTATCAAAAAATACTTTTCAATGAATATTTAAGTGTTTTAATGCACTTAATGCTTTCCAAACATTTTTTTAAGAATACTTAAAAGTTTTTCAAGTTATTTGACCGTTGATGGTTTGTATAGTGTTTCCAGTTCAACTATTGCTATTTAAAGTAAAGTTCTATGTTTTTTCTTTTTCCTTTTATCTCAAAGAAAGTTTGATGCGATTAAAATTTTTCATAAAAGAAAAATGTTTGTTTTTTTTTTAATCTTTTTCTATATGCTTTATAAAAATATTGTAATGTTAAAATAAAAAAAAAAAAAACTTATTGATCAAAGATTCAAAGTTTCAAAAAAAAAAAAAAAATACCGGTAAACACATTGATTATTTTATTTAACTATTACTTTATTTTATTACTTCCATTATTACATATTATGTCAGAAAAGCTCGCGTTCGATTTAAGAGAACTTTAATGCTGGATTTTACTTTTAACTTCAGTTTTGAACTTACCGAGAAAGAAGGAAGAAAAAAAAAATGGAAAAAGAAAATAATATAATCCCAATTGTGATCCATTTTAAATATAACGCTTTTCTCCCTTTTTAATTTCTAAAAACTTTTTCCAAAAGCATGTATAAGTATATCTTTTACCATTTATTATCACATTATCATTTCAATTATAATATAGTTAACAAAATGGGTTAATTATAATTTAATGTTGATACCTACCCAAAACTCCATTTTTACACAATATTATGAATTTAATAATAGTCATTTTGATATATAACGAATTACATAATGGGATGGTAATTATTATATTTATTTTAAACTATTATTATTACAAAGCCAAATGTCGTTATAGTGGTTGCGGTGCGGTAACTTTGAAATTATTGCGTTCTATTTCGTATTGTTGAATTAATTATTTTTGAAATGATATGATTACCAAGTTTAGTGGTTATTTTAATTATTAATATTAAATAATGTATCTATTAATATTTTAATATATAAGTGTAAATACATAAATACTAGATCGCTAATGTAATTGCTCGTGGAAATTGTTAACCAAATAGATATACTGGAGCATTTAAAATGTAGCAACAATAAGTATGACGAAGGGAAGAGAAAACAGCTCTTTAAACGCATTTGATTTAATTGAGAGTATAATTAGTGCGTTTAACCCTAATCCACTCCTAAAAAAAAGTAAGTAAAATAATAACATTCTTTCTAACTTTATGAAGATTGCAAATGCATAAAATCTATAGCAGGTGGCTTTGTACTACGGCAACAAAAATATGAGAAAGAATACAATACTAATAATCATCAGAGTAAGGAAGGATGGTCTTTTATATTTATTTATTTAATTGCCTCTTCGAAAAGCTGAATATTTGCGCAAGTGTACGTGAAACCACCAATAACACGATATATTTGATATCTGACTTATAATAATATGCGATAGCTCGAAATCTTTAAAAATGTAATCTTAATCTAATAATCACAATTCAAATAAATCTTTACAAAAATCATTATTGAATTTCTTGTAAAAATTATTAGGATATAAATCGCGACTAAAGCCAAAATCAACAAATAAAAATGATTAAAATATTTTGTTCTTATGTTGAATGGCACAGACATCCTTTAATTTGTTGTATGAAATCATAAGGACGTATTTAAATATTTATTCCGAATATAAATGATGATATTATTTGTTAAGCATTACCGGTGAATTTATATGTTATTATTTATTAGGCATACACGTTTACCTTAATAAACTTTAGACAAAATAAGTTTTCATTAAATTTTAAAATTGATAATATTTTAGAAGTTTCTCTATCACAGTGACCACTATCACTACCAACTGGTAATCATTTAATTTATTATATTATATTTTTGATTAATTGCGTTGTGTTTTCTCCCAATTAAATCAACGCACGAAGAAAATCTTAATACCATATCAATAAAAACCATAATTCTCCGCATTTACCGCACATTAGGTTGTTCCGTTTAACGTTTGATACTGATGGTGCTATACTTACTAAAAACATAGCACCCACTCCACATTCACTACACAAAGTTTAAGGTTTTCCGTTAAAATTCGTTTTTTTCGTTTTTTTCGTTTTTTTTTTTTATTACACCTTTGAAAACAGTTTACCATGTGGGTTAAACATTTGGATGCTGTGCTGCGACTTTTGAACACTAAATGTATATAGCTATTAAAATAATACCACTCATCAATATCGTAGTGTAACATTTGTATAGAACATAAACGATAATAGTAATTGTGTGACGTGAAATTTAAATTTTTTTTTTTCTTGGATTATTTTATTTTTTCTTTTAGTAAAGATATTTTATATTTTATATTTTATATTTTACTTCTTTTTTTCTTTTTCTTTTTGTTTTTTGTTTTCGGCTTCTTAATGGAAATTAATATTACCAGACATGACCGTACGAGAAACAAGCATTATATATATAGACATATCGAAATAAAAGCTATAAAACAAATATAAATTTTGATGGATTATCCACTCCACGCGTACATGAAGATTGTAGGCATTTGATTGTTATGCGTAATATGTCATTGTTAGTGTTAGATAGCTAACATTATAAATGCGATACGGAAAAACTTTTTCCCTACTTTTCGTCTATATTTATAAGAAAAATAATATTACTTTTGAATATATTATTATGTACCAATACAACTTATATCTTACATCATAATATGAAGGATGAAGGAATATGGTTTACTTATAACAGGAAACCCTAATATTTCGTACTTTCGTTTATATTCATAAACATACTTAATATATAATTAATTAACATTAATGATTAATTATAATTTATCAATGTCATTTTTGTGTTAGAACAAGATGAATCATCCATCTTAAAATATTGTTTTCTTAGACGTACTAAAGTAAAGGTATTACTTAATACCTATAATAATATTGTAATAATAATATTTTCTCATCTTCATCTCTCTTTGTTGTTGCCTTTACTTCACATGTTTGTCATTTCAAATTACGTTACTAATTTATTAAAACAATAATGTATTTTTGGGGTAATTCGTATATCGAATTTGCGAATCAACATGAAATATTTAATAGAAAATATTTATAATATTAAAAGAAATAATTCTATATTACAACAAAGTTTTGTTTTTGTCTTCCAAGTATAATAAAACATTTAACAATTTTTTGGTTTGCTTTTTAGTTTTTCAAATCAATTTGTACAAAATGCACGCTGGGACAATTCATATTGAAACACAGAGTTAAAGAGAAAATATATAATTGAAAGCAATTTTGTTTTTAAAATGTGTCGTTTATCCGACTAAGTTAAAAGAAATATATATATTATATATATAAGTATATATATTTATATACTTATATAAATAAAAGTACAAGGGTAATGAGAAACGGAAAGACATTTTTCTCATACAAACTTAATTATTTAAAACGAAAATCCCAGTACAGATAGCTATGATTATAATAATTTATTTGACAAATATAACGATCTTTCGTTAAGGTGGATGACCTTGTTTCTTCATACGAAAAGGAAGTCTTACCACAAAGATCGATTGAACAAGAAAACAAAAAAAAATGGATTTATTAAAACTTATACATAATTTATAATTACCAGACAATTAAACGTCATATTACTCTATTTGTATCCTGAATTATATAAGCTCTGAAAATGAATAAAAAATATAATGAAATAAACAGTGATACGACTGACGGTGATAGAACTCCGTAAGCATAGCTATTTTATTTAACAAATTTAAGTAAATAAAAATCATGTGATTACAATTACATACCTAATTAATGAACTAATTCTTGTGATATTTTTATACAACCTCTATCTAATAATACGAAAATTAATATATTGTACACAAGATATCATTACACATACAAAAGGTATTTTAGATAAATTTTATGCGATTAAAGGTGAAAGTATTTATTTTATTTATTTATCAGAATGTTATAAAGAAAAAAAAGAAGCTCTATGTGATTACTATAGCTGCTTTAATGTTTACCAACTGCGTTGCGTGTATACATAAAAAAGGAAAAAGATATTAAAAAAAAAGAAAAAGAAAAAACGAAAAAAAAGAAGCAAAATGAAAAATTCAATTACCCAAAAAATCTAACTAAATGACATTAGATGTCTGAATTATCTTAGAAGTTTAGAGCGCCGATGGAAATGTATCTTTAATCTGCTTGACGTTAATAAAGTTAGATTTAAATCTTGTGGATAAATTGAACGTTGTCGTCGGCATAGCAAAAGGTAAACAAACATAGTCTTACCTATTTTCCACATCATGGTGAGAAGGGAACGTTTTTCTCATTAAATCAAAGATGTGGTGGTGTGGCGGTAGTGGCAACAAAAGCATACTACAGCCATAACGTTGTATATAGAAATGGATAAGATGATTCTTAAAGTGTGATGAAAGATTAAATTAAGTGATTTACTTAATATAAGAAAATTTTATGTCACATTTCTATATCTATATTGAAAATGGAAAATGAAATGAGAACTAGGAAAATACATCGTGAGCTACAAAGGTATTTACGAAATATTGTTTATACTGTAAAATAAAGTAACAGTTAATATGCTATTTTAATTAAAACTCTAGCGACGGTTTCTCTTATTTTCAAATTTTAACTTTTAGTTTAAAAGTTTGCCTAATTCATTCGCTAAATAAATAACTAAATTCAGTTAAAGCTATTAAAATATATTTGATTTCTATTTTATTTTTTTCTTATTTTTATTTTTTATTTTTTTAACTTGAATGTTGTAAACAAGTAAATGGGTAATAAAAACACTTTCTTAAGTCATTTAAATATCAATTACCAGTAGCTTTGTGCGATTTGTTCCATTTTAATAGCCTTCAACTTTGGGTGTCATCGTATTATCATGTTCTATTAGTTTAATGCGAAATTTTAATGTAGAATGGAATATTTTATCATATTAGATTTCGTTGCGATAATCCTAGTCTGTTTAATATCTTCCTGTGTATTACATATCAACTATTAGTATAAAATTGAATTAATAATGAAATATGAATTATGCATAATATTGAGATAATATTTGCATTCAACTGTGAAAGTTAACCAAAAAAACGATACTATATGAACATTTTGGTGAGATTCACAGAAATAAATAGATCTAATGGACGGATCCAAAATCAATAAATGCTACACTAAATGTTACATTTTAATTGTGCGTGAAGTTGTCTGTAGGCTGCAATGTCCAAATTTATTAAATAAATATAGCCTATCTATAGCCAACTTGACTAGAACAAGACTATGCACAATCTGCGCGTAATCTAAAATTTAGAGTGTGTAGATATTTTCTCTACCTAGAGGTGGTTTATACGTAAGTAAGTGTAAGTGAATGTAAGTGCCTGTAAATTGACATATAAAGTATTACAAAATTAAAAAATCTCACTTCTTATGAATATTTATGAGCACCCTGTTTATATTGAAGTGCTATAAAAATGAAAAAAAAGAAGTACTTTTATGTACTTCATACGTCATTTTTAAAGATACTTACAGGCACTCTGAGGTCCAGACCATCACTAGTTAGCCGCTTCTGATTCATTTAGCGATGTAAGCGTAAATTTATGATAAATTGTATTTATTAGGAAAAATAAAAATAAATTTTATTATAAAAGTTTAATAAATACATTAATATTACGTTTAAAAAATTAAACGAAAAGTGGCAACTGAGTTAAAATTTAGTGTACGTTTTTTTCGTGCGCATTTCGGAAACGTATTGTCAAAGAATTGAAGCGAATTAAACGGAATCATAAATAAGAAGAAGTGAATGAACGTAGTTGATGCATGACGAAAAAAAATTTCTTACAGTAACAAAAAGTTCTTCGCTTCGAATTTCAGTGTAAAATTTTTCTAGTTCTTCAAACTGGATATAGTTCTTCAAATTTATTCTTCCAATCGATTGAATATCGCATAAACAATTAGAGCAATCTTTTTTTTGTGAAAAATGCGAAAGTTTTTAGTTTTCATGACAACGCCCATAGTTCAATAAAATTAGCAAGAGATATTCTGTAAATGGTTGTGATTCATTGATGTACCTACATTTACATTAATCGAAGGTAATGCACATGATTAACATGTTATATTTTCAAATATTTGTTAAAAATTAATCCACACTGCCAAAAAAAAAAGCAAAATAAAATAAAATAAATAAATGAATAAATAAATAAAATGAATATATCAAATAAACTAGTAACATAAAGTAAAAATCAATTGAGCAAGTACTTATGTTATAGATTATTCTCTGAATTGTATATTTAATGTCTGTATATATGCATGTGTATATTAGGGTGACCCAATTTTGTATGGGAATACTAAAGTATCTTGGACTTCTTAGCCTGTCACATATGTGGTAAGGTTTGGCGCTAATAAGAAGTATGCACAATATATGAGCTCGATCGGTTAACTCTTAGAAGTCGCTCAAACCGAAGGTGCAAATTTAAAAAAAAGATCTCAAAAGTGGGGACACTCTTATGATTGATTTTTTTTAGAGTTTTTATGTTTTCTACACGATTTTCGAAATTCTTCATCGTTTTAAACATTAATTTTTTTTAATAAAAAATGATGAAAAAAATATTTTTTTAAAACGCTTAATACACTAATATATACCGGGAGAAATGATTAGAAGAACGTACCAAAAGAGAGGTAGATTTTATCATAAATTATGGATTGTTTTGTACCCCTCCAAATAGATAATTTTACTAATTGAAAGGCTCGGGAGTAAAAGAGCGTATGCTACATTTTCAAAAAATCTGAGTTAACATCAACACTGAACTCTTGACTAAATTCTCTACTTTTTAGTCAAACCCATGTAATTTTTGATTCACAAATATCTCTATAAACCTTAAGTGAAGCTATTCATTTTTTGAAATTACTATTGATTTTTTGATTTCCGCAAAACTTTAAATGCGTTTACCTCAAAAACAACTTGATGTGACATATACGCCCTTCAATTAGGGGTAAACATTACCCATATTATTCGGAAAGGTAAATTCTACCCACTAGTAACCATTACCCATAACTAAATAGCAAATTCTATATTTTTTTCTTTTTCCATAATTGCAGAAATTGAATTTTCATTCAATGGTCATCCCGAAAATCTCCAAACAAATATTCAATTTCTGCAATTTTGGAAAAAAGTTGGAAGATTTATGAGGATAAAAGTCTTAGAAAACACAAAAAATCGAGAATCTCGTCGATGAGTCAAAAAAGGGAAATTTTGGAGAAACGTTGGGAGTTCTAAACGTCTTCCAATCAGTCTAAAAACGGAGGGCTAATCTAATGGAATAAGTCCGTTGACGAAATAATTGTCACTCTAATTTACATCTAGGAGGTGGAAACCCCGACATAAAATAAAAGAAAAAAAAATAATAATAATATAAATATAAAATAGTAAAACAAAACACGAACAAATATAAATGACAACAGCATACAGGAATAATGTTATAAAATTCTTGTTTAAACATGTCCATTAATTTTGTATCTAAATTTGATTTATTGCCAAATAAATATTGATAAATGTGTAACAAAACAACTTGTGTACCAACACTACATTTCCATTGAACAATCATTGTCTGTTTTTTTGGGAATATTTATCGTATTTTTTTTTGTATTGTTTTTTTAATTCGTGTATAATATATAATTTTCACGTTTAAACATTTCTGGATGTAGATTAAATGCTTGTTAAATAGTTTATAATTTTACAGATTCGTTAAATTTTATGTAGTACGTTAGAGGCGAGGTCAAAAGTGTCATATATGGGTGTTAAAGATGCATAATTTATATGATTAAAATAATAATACATGAAATATAAAAGTGTGTAGTGATTGATGCAGCCTTGTTTTGTATACAATATATGATTGTTATGAATAAACAACAATAATTAATTTTCAACTTGTTGGTGATTATTATTTATTTTTCTACTCTCTAGAAAACAGATATTGTGACCATAGATAATATAGAATACAACTGTTCAATGTTCAGTCTATATTTCAATTCAATCCAATTTTATATTCTCATTAGAAGTGCAGTTAAACATCAGTAAATATAATGAATGTACATATTTAAATAATAATAACTAAAAATTATTACAATTTTATTGACATGAAAATAATAATTCTATCGGTATAAAAATCAGGGTAATCATTATTAGTTATCTGTCGATTTAATCGCTATAAAGGAAAATGAAATGTCGTTGCTTGTAATCAGCCAACAGAGGCGGATTGAATGAAAACTTAAAAGAAATATTTTTCATTTAAATATACTTAATTTAGGTGGTCCTAGACATTTAAGTATTTCTTAACCATTTCAGTCATTCATTTAAAAGAAAAAGCTTGACACCTGCTATTCTATCTTCATTTATTTGGGGAAGCTTATATGAAACTATTGCTATTAATAATATACAGGGTGGTCCAGATAAGTTAATATGCTTTTTCTTATGTTCCAAAACGTTTTCCGGTTGAGGAGGGCTTAAATGTGGTGTATACATGAAATTTGTTTCTTGAAAAAATTAAACATTCGTTCATACATTACTTTCACGTTCGACTGAACTAGAAAAAGTTTTGGAACTAAATAAAAAAAAAAAAAATGAGCATATAGGGAGAAAATTAATTTGCCAATCTTGAGCTCCAAGCGCATATATGTTTTTTTTATTATTATTTTACTTCCATTACAGTCAATAACAATAACTTTTTCCTATGTAGCAATAATCGTATTGCTAAGTCAGCATTGCTTACAGAGAGGCGAACCGAACCGAACCGAACCGAACCCCAAGAACCTCACTTTTTTCGATTTTAGAACCGAACCTAAAGAACCGAACCTTTAATTTTAAGAAC
>JAABKK020040992.1:0-13282 GCA_011634745.2 Catotricha subobsoleta | reverse complement strand
CTTAACATTAAAAATAGTCGTTTTAGGTCCAGTCACATCTAAAAATGCTTTTGGAGCTAGAAAATTTTAACCTTTTGAGAAACGAACCACCCTAATATATATATTATACACATGAAGATCGGGTATAATTTTTGTATACGGTGGACCATAAATCATAATTCAAAATCCATTCACAGTATTAGCATTTCCATCCGTTCCATCAACCTTCTCTATCCTCTAGCATCTCTATATTTCTTTTCAATTTTCTATTACATTATATATAACTATAGCTCTTGCACAAAATAGCTTTAATGCTGCTAACTACCTCTACCTACTAAACTGAAGAAAATTAATTACATGAACGAAAAAAAGAATAAATTCAAATAAACAAAATTACAAAACGCAATGAGGGGATTTTATTAAATATTGTACAAAACACAATATATTTCTCTCACTCTCTATTTATCTCTCTATCTCTGTTTCTATTAACATTGAGTTTATTTACAAAAATATATAACGTAAATATATTTTCTATTTTATGTTCATCGTTATATATATACTCATCATTTCATTATTAAATTTGAGATTTTATATATTAATATTATATATAATATACTACACAAATACATATATTATTAATATGGACATTTTTTTCCATTATATTTACTATTCCATTCACCTTATATGAATGCTTAAAGATGAAAATTTGCGACTTCCGTTCTAAACGATACTGCCAGCAACAAGAATAGAAACAAAATTGAATATGCAATATGTAATTTTTTGTGCAGTATATGTTTACATTGTTCAACATGAAAAATTCTGTTCTTGAAAAGTCTATATTTTATTCTGTTTGGTGGTTGTCTTATTCGATTTTTGTGTTTTGTTTCAAATCCTTCTTTGCACACACACACACACAAAAAGGAAAACGAAAATAAAAAAGAGGGAACAACAAAACAATGTACAGGGAAAATATATAATATAGGTAAGTTGAAGTATATATGTATGTAAAAGATGCTATAGATTATTTAAGTGTCCATCATTATAGAATTATATTTGCATGTATTGTACAACAGATAAATATTTAACTTAATGTGAAAAAATACATTTGGGTAGAACAATAATTAAGTGTACCTACATCAGTTTATACTTCCTTCCTATAAAGCATATTATATTACATCATAAGCGACCCAATAATTTATATTACATATATATGAACTGTATTATACATATGGTAGCGGTATGTACAAAGTGAATATTATTATCTGAGTTATATTTTGAATTTGAAAACAATAAATATATTTATGATAGACGCAAGAAGAAGCTTTTTAATTATCAATAAATTTAATGAAGTTTCCCCTTATGTGTATGCACAACATAAATTCTCATATATTTCTACATAGATCATTATATCCAACCACTGTTCCACATATACCTCTTGTCTATCTCATATATATTTATACAAGTATATAAATGTATTATACAATGACGTTGATATGAAACAGTCACTACCACGTTTGCTGTAGTATTTTATATAAAAGTTCAAAGGCATAGGAAAGAAAATTTAATTTCCTACCTTTAAACATCACTTTTACTTCGTTATTAATATGCCTGTGGCTTTTAAATAATAATAATAATAATAAAAATAAAAAGAGCTTATTTTATACTTAATGTACATTGTACATTAGATAATGTACATTTTCACTTACTATTGAATATAGAAATATAAAGTGACTGGCGGTATCATAGTGAGAGTGTGTATATGTGGTTAGTCGTTTTTCGTTGGTAAATTATATCAATTTATGTTCATTATTAATTTATAGCATGCGTTTTGCATGCGTTATGTGATGTTGCCTTTTCCATTTTCCTTTTATGTAGATAATTTTTTTTCTTTTTTTTTTTTTGTTTAATAGAGAATAGAAGCGTAGAAAATTAAGCTTTGTCGTTGGTAATTACATTTCAGGAAAATTTATAGTACATACTTATAAAGCGTATTCGAGCAGCGATCTTTTTGACTTGAAAAGATGCAAAACTTTTTTAATGGTTGCTATTTAAAAAATATAGATATGTTTTATTTCTAATATGTTTCAGATATATTGCATATAAATAATATATATGTGATATATGATTTTTTTTTCGTGATTTTTTCATGAAATATTCCTGATATGGTAGTTTTTATCAATGATCTGATGTTTTCTTAATATTTTCTACCCGCCACCTAATCGATTCATATATCTGTAGTTTTAGTTTGTGCACACTAAAATTCTATATATACAAAAGAACCTAAACATTGTATCTCATACGATTGTTTTATATAGGATCAAAGAAAGGCAAAGGCACATATAGAATAGCTTTCTGTATTAAAGAATTTTTTTTATGCATATTATTTATGCTTATTTCATGAGGTATGAGTTTCACATATTCTTGGTATATATTTTTATATTTTTCTGATTGATACATATTAAACATTTCAAAAATCAACCACATGATATAGTCATTGCAAGATATGTAACTTGATATATCTGTGATTTGTTTCTAATCTCGTTTCTAGTTTACTTTGTCATATTCTTCTGATATTTTTCGGTTGGCTTTTCTAAAAAAACCATAATAAGATTTTTTTCTGGTATATAATTTAAAATCACAATATCAGGGAAATATACAAAATATTTTACATGGTTATTTAACTGTACTTTATGATATTTTTCTGTTTGGTTTTCTAAACATATTTGGTGACTTGGTGAGATATGGTATTGTGATGCGTCTAATATACATAAAATAGATCTGTTTCTAAATAAGATATATAGAATTTTATAGCAGACCAGGAAACAAACAAACAAACGAAATTGAATTTATTAACAGCTAAATGCAATCAATATATATTATACGTATTATGCACAAATAAATTGCTATTCTGTCACAAACTTTTTTTTTAAGATCAGTAGAATTATTCCTATTATAAATTCATTTATAATATTCTTAGTATGTTCAATACCATAAGATATTAAATTACATTAAATGACATTAAATTTATTAAATTATTATGCACCTATATGCTGCATAGGACTATAGTACAATCGGTCTATCCGTGCATTGGTACCACTTGGTATATTACACAGTACATCTATACATCGACGATATTAATGAAAGTTTTATTATGAAAATCCTTTCACCTGTTCAAACAACCCGGACAATTTATAGCCTTTAAACACCAAGGATAATAGAGTTAGTGGTTTAGCTAATTGTGTAATATGGATAACTTTATGACAACGAGAGAAACTTGCTTTATTTTCTAACATTTATTGGATGTAATCTGTTGCGCTGTATGAGGTTTATGTTAAGTGTAAATAGTCTAGTTAGCAGTTATAGCATTTTGATGATGAGGGCGGTTAGTGGTGATGATAATTGTAACCTAAACATTTAAACCAAAAATAATAATAATATTTTGGGTATTAAAGGTAAAAAATTAGTATTGCAATAGATTATGTGATATTTTCGAAATTATCCAATAAGAATATGTAAGAAAATTACAATATTTGGACCCTCAAATTGGACATGATTTCGCTGATACTGTTTTCCTCTCTAGTTGAATTTAACACATATTTTCATAGTAGACTTCTAGGAGGATCGCGTGGGCAGAAAAAAAAAATCATATTTAGGTTTCCCAATTTTTTTTTTTCTTTTTCATGAGAAATTTTTAGAATTTAGTGGATATTGTACGTTTTGGTTACGTTTTCTGATAGATTTTGGTAAAAAAAACAATCGGTTTTTGAGCTTGAGGGATAGAAAAAAAAAACTAATTTTCGATTTTCTTTAGGCGCTAGGAAATAACGAAATTTATAAGCAAATCGTTTCTGTAATTTCATGAAAAAGGCAACAAGATATTCTGAGGTGGCAAAAATCGTTTAAAAGCTAATCGTTTCTATATTTTATTTTTTTTGAAGAAGGCAAAAAGCGGCAGCTTATTTTTTTTTCTTTAAACTTTAAAATTATTTGTTTTTAAATTTTTTTTTGTGCCGTTAATTTGTTATTTTCATTTTCCATTTTTGCTTAATAAACACTAAAAATTCCCCTAGCACATTTTCACTATTTGCATTTACTCCAATGTTTGTTTTCACCCTATAAATACAACTATTAAATCAAATAAAATATACTACAAGGATTTATTAAGATTAATCAAAACATATTGCCCATTTGAGTTCTTATGAACACAGTTTTCGTCATATTTCAACACCATATATTTATTTAGAAAACAATTCGTTGAAATTACACTCAACACCTATACATCATCTGGATACCTACAAAACTAACGAATGAGATTAATTTCATAAGCTTCAAGTAATAATGCGAATAGCAGAAAAGGTTGGCAGTGTTTTCGTTAGTTTAGTGACTCCAAATTCGAAATTGCTGAATAAATTTTCAATCAGCTTTTCAAAATTTAAACTCAATTAAAATACATCCAGTATTTTTTTTACTTTTTCTTTAATATTTTGCTCAATTCAGTCTATTTTCTAACGCTTATAAAGTAAGTATTCAAAAAAAAAAAAAATTAAAATGGAAAATAATTTAAATTAAAAAACCAGAATACTTACATGTGCTGATATAAATTTTTAAATTGCTGCTTTATTAAAACAACCACATAAATACACACAATTTCCACAAGATCTTATAAACACATCTTGAATGTGTGCATGGAAAAATTTCAACCCCCGATTTTCATCATCAATGTTTACTATTTATGTGCTTATTTTGCTTATATCAAAAGTAAAAGGAAACAGAGCTTTCGGTTATGTTCCATCTATATAATAAAATAATGTATAAAATATATTTGATCGGGTACACTTTCATAATAATATATGCTTCTGCACTCAATTTACCAAATGCGTAACGATATAAAATAAACAAATTTTGCAAACAAAATCAATGTTTTATACATTTTCCTTTTTTTACGCGCATTTATTTTATGTACTTTACTTTATTAATATTATTGTTATGATGTGTAAGTAAGTACGTTTAGTGGGATATAACGATATTATTTAAAATATATTGGGGCGCATATCTTTCGCATACACATTCGACTAATATTTTATATACAAAACCTATAAGCTGTTTTATATATTTATAAACTTACGTATCATATACCTTATGTTTGCACACTATAAAAGTGAATCAATAAAAATATTAATATTTAAGAGCTACACACACACACATACAAAAACGATAAACGAAAAACACACACACCCACACACAATAGACAAATCATAATAGTACGTATAAATTTTATAGGTACGTATTCAAAGTGATATGGTTCATAAAAAAATTACTTTACTTTATAAAAAAAAAATTGCATTAAATTCCATAATATTTATAAATGTGTTCGGTGTTATATAGCTGGATATAACTCCATCGAGATGAACGATTTGTCATAAAAGTGCGCGTTGTCATATTATCATTTTTCGTTTTCAGATTTTTCTTTTTCTTTTATCCTATTTTGTTACAATATTTATGATATTCTCACATATTTTATGTGAAATATTGAATTGCATTTTGTTACGTTTCGTCCGATAATATATAGTAACCAAAGGCAGTCATAGCAATTTCATGAAATATACCATTATACAAATACTTGGAAAACTATAGGAAACATAGCTTGTACAATGTACATATAATACTGCAAATAGACTTTAAATGTTATAATATATTTAATTGAAAAACAAAACAACTATTTTATAATGATTTATTGTTTTTACGATCGATTAAAGCAGATTTAATATGAATGATGGTTCATTATGCAATTATATTGCAGATCGGTAGATAGAAATAATTGCGATATGGTAGAAATATAGTGCATAATAGAATTTCTTTTCATAAATTGTAGGTATTTATTTTTTAATTTTTAAATGATAAATTTAAATCAATTTGAATTAGTGTCTATAATTTAGTAATTGATTGTTTTATGTGTCATTTGAAATAATAATAATTAACATGCATCTTAAAAATTGGTTAAAAGTGTGGTAAAGAGTTCACGGTATTTGAACGACAACTATAGATATGTAGCAGAGGTCTGCATGGACATGGACTGTCCGTGTCCGTCCATGATTTTTACCGTCCATGGACTGTCTATGTCCGTAAACGATTGTCCATGGACAATAAAATTGGTCCATGTCCGCAATCGATTGTCCATGGACAGTCTTCTGTCTATGGATATAGTCTAATATCCATGGACAGTCTTCTGTCTATGGATATAGTTTAATATCCAAGGACATTTCGTTGTCCGTGGACAGTTTGTTCTCCGTGAACATTCCGCTGTCCATAGACATTTCACAAAAAATAATTTAAATAAAAAGCTGACATATTTATTAAACGCCATTTTAAATATTTTAAATTCTAAAAGTAATTATATTATATGTATAAAATGATTAAAATGGCGTTTAATAAATATTTCAGCTTTTTATTTAAATTATTTTTGTGAAATGTCCATGGACAGCGGAATGTCCACGGACAACGAAATGTCCATGGACAACAGCAAGTGTCTATGGACATTAGACTGTCCTCGTCCGTATCCGCATGTCCATGGACAATCGATTGCGGACATGGACAAATTTTACTGTCCATGGACAATCGATTACACGGACACGGACATAGACGGACATGTCCATGCAGACTTCTGGTACGTAAAGTCTATTCAGAATAAACTTGCAAACCGTCATTTTACAGGGTTGGGTAAGAGAAAACCCTTGAAAAAACATAACCTCGATCTTAATTATTAAATGTGATAAATCGCAATATTTACAATATAATAATAACTATATATAAATGTCTTTATATTACATCATATAAACACGGTGTGTTTTTCTCAAAGTTGAATATTATTTTTCACATTAAACAATATAGAACTGTCAGACCCTTAACATTATTTACATTTATTTTATTTTCTTAACGTCAAAAATTATAAATTTCGCCGTGATTTTGGCGAACCCTCTTTAAACTATTTCAACCAATGACGAAGCTTAATTCAAATTCAAAAAATAAAAACATTTGCAAGTTTAATCTGAATAAACTATAGGTAGTTAAATTACATACTATCATTTTAAAATGTAGGCATTTTCGATTTCTATTTTCTAGTTACTTATTTAATTGCTTAGGTGATATCTGAAATTGATTTGCAAAAATATTAAAAATTAATCGATGAATCATGTATAGTTTATAAAATTAAATCGGTCGCGAGAAAAATGCACTTAATAGTAATACTACTGGGAGATGTACTGCCGTATCTTAAATTCGTAGGCAACATTGTTTTGGTTTTAATAAATAGTTCCATTTAATGTTTTTTAAACAAGTGGCTTCCATGTAACTATACGCAATGGAAAATGAAAAAAAAAATTATAAAACATTATTTCTATGTAAAATTTAATTTTGTATCTGTCTGCACTAACACAGATTAGGGAGGGCAAACGATTTTTGGCTTTCGATTAATCGTTAACAATCGCTAAGTTACCAGCGATTTATCACCCAAATATGAAAATCGTTAAAATCCCGGTAATCGATGACTTTTTTGACAATTATTTCAATTTTTGTTGTTGGAAATAGTATAATTTTCAAGATTTCCAAACTACGATTTTGAAACTGCGCGGTTAATTTCGCGGTTTTCAATTAAATTGAATCGGTCGAATTTTTGATTATCATCGATGACGATTATTTTTCCAAATTAAAATTTTCAATTAATCGATTATGAATTATTACTCTTCCTTGCCCCTAACACAGATTTATACTATATATAAAGCTTAAATACTTACTTTTTTTTATTTTATAACATTCTTACACTAGGTTTACATTAGGCACTGAAATATAGTCCCTTTAATTTGTAAATGGGGATAACTTCTAAACGGATGATCATATGTGAAAAATACTTATGAGCAACCCCAACTTATTTTTGACGGTGCAACTTTTCCCTTTATAATATATACCCCTAAAACCATCCCCTAAAAACTTTTGGTGTATATTTTTTTCAATTATTTTATTGCACTAAAGCATTGGTTTTCATTTTGTGCACTTGAAATCCAGGAAAATTAGCCGCTTTTTTTAACAAAAATAAAATTGTGTACCAATCCATTGGCAGCTTGTTTTTTTTAAACCACATGTGGCAAAGAAAAAGAAAAAACAAACTGTGAAATTTACGTATGTAAGAATAAACATATAATTAGACTAATATGTATTTCGGAAATTTTGGCGAATATTCTCCATAGTAATCCAATTCCGCATTGGAGAAATTTTCCAAACTATCCGAACCGTTTTCCAATGCGGAGGTTAGGAGAATCCGAGGTTTAGTTTTTTTATTGTCAGTAAAGGTACGAAATTTGTTATGGTTACATTTCATCATAAGCTGTCATCATCTTTATCAATAATAACAACAAGAAATGACAATTTCATCAATAATTAAAATTTCCCATAAAAAAAGAGGAATAAAATCAAACAAAAAAAAAACGAATATTATTTATTGCAATTTTTTTTGAATTATTCCATCATCCCCCTTTAAATTCATTCCTTTCGATATCCGATAATAATATTCCAATCGCATTGGCAATCAATTTTTGATGTGCAATGTGCATTTGACACATTACTATATATATCCAATATATTTACTGGGTAGTTGGAGCAGACAACAACAAATACATACATAGAGCTCAAACAAAAAAGTAATAATAATAAAATCTCCATATAATTTCTAACTATCTATCAATCCGCGTGAAAAAAAAAGAAGATATATTTATACCTATATACAAAATACATATAATATATTGGTATATATTTAGAGAATAATGTGAAATGAAACCAATTTTGTGGGCCACATAAGTCCATTAAATTCCACACAATATGTGCGAATGCACAAGCACATCACTTATATAATATGTACTCGATGACACTTTTGGGTTTGTTTGATGGTTACGTTGCTTCGGTAAATAATAATATAATTTATATTTTTTTTCTCGTCAATCATTAGTACGCAACAATGAACAAAATGTTCATTAACATTTTTTGGTTGATTTTATGAAAGTTTGATTGAAGGGTTATAATATTAATATTAATATTTATTATTAAAATTCATGCGATAAAAGTAAAACCGCACAATTTATTTTCAGGTTGAATATTTGCTTTATTTGATGCGAATTGAATATATAATAGAAATTAATTAATTAATTTCGAATATAACCAAAATGAATGAAATATAAAAGAATAATTATTATAAAATTTTGGTAAATGGAAATTTTTTGCTTAAAAATAAATTAATTTGAGAACCGAAAACCTTTAGTCACAATTTTTCATATTTACTAATCAAAAAAAAAAAAACCGAAAAAATCTAAATTTAAATTTAAATTTAATTATAAAAGTTTAACGGAAAAATAGAACTATGTTATTAGAGCCGTGCTAATATAAGAAATGCGAAAGAAAAGTGAAAAGTTAGGAAATTGTTTACGCGTTTACTTTTTGTCTTGTTTGGTGAAGAGTGTATTGTGTATCTGTGTGTGTGGCTATGTTAGTATGGCATGTCTTAATTATTTTCCATTTCATCCAATAAGTATAACGAAATATATCTCATCCATTTGTTTCGTTCATCGCATCATCAGTATAAAAAAAAAATAAATAAAAAATAAAAGACAAAATAAGATAAAGTGTGCAAACGCGCAAAGAGATATAAATTACGCGTTTGCACAAGTAAATATATCATCGTTATTCTCATCATCATAAATAATAAATGTTTCAAAAGGAACGCAGAAAATGAAAAAGCAAAAATCAACAAAGTAATAATATTTACCTTTTATAATTCCTATTTAAAAGACAATGTTTTAAGACTATAAACTTTTATTTTAATTTTTAAAATATTATAAGACACTCAGTATGTTGATGTATTGTTTAAATTTAACTTTCAGACACGTTCTTGCACTTATGCCAATTATTCAAATTGATGCTAATCACTATAAGAGTGTTTTACATAACAACATGCTGCTGTATGGTATTGTGTTTGTGCTACTCTGTACTGGTGGTACTAATTTTTATTTAGCGCTATAATAAGGATTTTGACTTATTGTAAATGTGCAAGCAGAAATAAATGGAGAAAACAATAAATATTTATAAAAATAATTGTAAATAACAAAGCTTTTTTCTCCGTTCATTCGTTTGGAATGGTTTAAAATATAGCACATAATATATATATTATATATATATATAATCTCTTATCTTTTTTTTTTTTACATAGGAATGAATTTTTTCAGCAAGAAATAAGTTAAATTTAATTGATTCAAAATGTATATTGAAATTGAAAATATGTAATAATAAATCTGTACTGTACAATGTACAATGTACGTGCATATATTGGAATTTATATTATAGTGTAGTCACTATCTGTAAAAAATGAGGTCTAGGACTTCTAGATGACAAGATAAAAATTTCACCATTGGTAGTATATGCTGACTGGAACTAAAAACTGAAAATCCCCAAAAAATCTCAATGGAGCGTTATAACCACCATCTTGGAAAATGCATTTATCAGGAAAATTTGAAAATATCTTTGGAACGGTGGCACCTACAGACTCCAACCTTTACCTTTACCTTTACCTTTAGACAGACATTAAAATTGCCTATAATGGCATGTGGAACAAAATTCTGTCTCCAAATAGGTTAAAATGGCATCTGAATTGAAAATTATATTTCAATAATCCATTTTCCTGAATTTTAATGGTTTTCCTCTAATTTTTGCCTACTACAACTGATTATACATAAAAATTAAGCTCGAACAGTGTTTTTCATAGATCAAAAAGGTAAGGCTAGTTTGTATTTTTTTTAAATTAAAATATACGATTTTTTCTATACCTAGAAGAGGTCAAAAAATATAGTGAACCATAAATCCATTTCGAAATCGTATGGGAGGAGGAAAGTCAAATATCCAGAGAAGTTTATTCCAAAAGATAAAAAACTAATGAAGGCGATTTATAAGAAATCGGGGTCAAGGAATCTAAAAATTACATTTCCGAAGCTCTCAATAATTCCGCTGATGGTGCTCCGGTAAAAATACCGGTAGTTAGCGATTATTATTAGGAATTAAAAGCACAAGGAAAATGTAATTTTAAGATCTTATGACCTGCTACATAAACTTTTCCTTTAATATTCAAAACGACGTCACGCTTAAAGAGTATTTTCACAAATTTAATACGAATCATGCATTAATTTTCAGATATTTTACTCTATAAACATGGAGATCGACGAGCAAATTTTATAAGATTTGAAATGAGACATGGACTGGACATGGACAACTTTTGTGTGTCTATTACACTGAGAGAAATAAATTAGCAATAACCTCTCTTTTTAGTAATCATTACCTCTAATATGGTTGTTTTGGACATAACCCTCCAGAAAGTAGAATGGACCCAAATAAGGGGTAATGGTTACCATATTATGGGTATTGGCTACTATGCGAGAGTTGTGTCCAAAATAACTAAAATAATTCTCTCTGTGTAGAGATGAGCACGAATACCAAAAATTGTATCCGCACTGATTTTAATTTATCCGTGGATATTAAGTAATAGTTTCATTATTGACTATATATAAGCGTTTCGACCAACAATTTAGAAGATTAAGGAGAAGAGATTTTCGTTACTGCATTGCATTGCAAAGTTTACCGTTTTTCGTTTATTTAGAGTAAACGATTCATGACGAGTTAACTTTATTAAATTTGATGTCAATTTAGTGTGAGAGTTGGCCAACTAATTTATTCAATTTTTTTTTTTTAAGCATCATATATTCTTTGTATCCGCATCCGCAAGTCATAAATTGTATGCGTATCCGCGGATTTTGGTAATTAAAACAAAAAAAGTATTTTATTACTGAAAACATAAGATAACATATATGTATAATATATGTCAGATTTTGGAAAAAAAAAATATCTAATTACATATCTCTAAAACTTCAACCCTACCAAAACGCAATAAAAAGGTGCCCGCGAACCTTGTGAAGGACGCTATTCGATTTAAATGACTCGAATTCAGTATGTTCTACTTTTTTATACAATTAAAATCTGATTCTTAACGATATTTTAAAATTTTGACCTTCGATGCCGGATAAAAATAGACAGAGCAGCGAGCAGAGCAGTTTTCAGTAAATTCATGTTATATTCTACTGCTTAGTGCTTAACATTCGAAAACATGTTTAGTTTTTATTAAAACTGTTGTTTAAATTTTGTAAAAGTGGTTTTTACTTATTACTATTTAATATTAAAATGATACTATGACAATTATTTTGATTTACTGATAGCAAATTTAACGCGAATATAAATAGGTATTTAGAATTTTATTAGTTTTATATGGTTATTTCATTCATTTGAGTATAAAACTTTTTTTTAGTTTATGATTCCAATGTAATGTGTGTGTACGACAGTATAAAAAAATAAGTCACATCATAAAATTAGTGATATTTTGAAACCTATAAAACAATTTCATACTAGGGTTGTAAGTTCTTGAAAGCTGAAAATACATAATATTCATCAAAACAAGCTGCTAATGGATTAGTGGAAATTTCTGTACAGCTCATAAAAACTTCAAAAATATATGCCGTACAGATTTTATTTATACCCCTGGCAACCAAACGCGGTACTAAAGAACTTATTTCATATTTCTAACATTAAAATGATTTAATAAATTCTTATCCTTTTCACGTGCAATATTCATATGCGTGCCCATCATAATATAAATAAAAAAAAAACAAAAAAAAAAATCTCTATTTAATTTAGGCAGCAGATACTGTTATAACTTCTATAATCAGATGGAATATAATAGAATCTATTATTTTATAATATAGTTTATATACAATAACATAATACACGTCACGGCGCGTCAAATTTCAATATAAATGTAGATTTTGGTGTACCGAACGGTCTGACATTTTTCTCCCCCAAACTCACCTCTTGTATTTAATATATAAATGATATTACACATATTATACGTACACCATCTATATCCATCCATTCACTGTGAGTATGATGATACAATACTCGTTCAAAATTTATAATACACATTGGATATATTATTATAATGAAAATAACACAATTTTCTAATGCCACCACATCGCATATCAAAAACATTTATACAAATAGATGAAGGCAATACCATTATTGTACATCATACACCTACTATTTTACTGTTAGTACCTATTATTTTGTAGCGGATTGCTTTAATATTATGTAGCTGTTTTAACAAATATTCTGATATGGTAGGAGAGAAACCAAGCGCTATCAGAATCCCAAGCAAGGGCATTTCTAT
>JAABKK020040959.1:0-13293 GCA_011634745.2 Catotricha subobsoleta | reverse complement strand
AGGTTGAAATTTGGAAACTTTTGACACCTTGTCTGTCAAAATCCGAGAAAAAAGTGTTTTTCGCGGTCACCCTAATGATATATCTCAGAGTCGGATTGCCATTACATTACAATTTTATGGTTAAACATTTAAATACTTTAAATATAATTTAAAATATTAAGAAATTTATTGAAGGTTGAATTTTCTTTTTACAGATTATAGCATAGATTGTGTGATGAATCAATATATGTATTTTATTTTTAGATATAGCAAAAGCTTCATATACCAATGCCACGGTAGATTACATGGTTATTCCTTCACTAAATGTTTAAAAAAAAAACAATATCGTTAATTTACCACTCTTGGCAAATTTAAGAAAATTTGTCAATACAAAACGTTTCATATTATTTGGTTATTTATTAGGGGTTGATTTTGATTTGGGATGTATCCTGTCAAGAAAAAAAAACAGTAATTAATGTTATACTAATATAACTGAAGTTTTGGGTTATAACCGCAAAAATAATATTTAACTCCTATTTTATATATATTATGTACCTTTATTGTATAATATCGATTAAATAACAGAAATGTACCTTTTTCATTCATCCAAATAAATATCATTAATTTACTATTCGTATTGTATTTATGTCACACTTTTATCATATCAAATCGTGTACCGATCTAAGCGCGGTAAGAAATTGATAAATAGCTGGAGAATACAATACACGAAATGTACTGTACACTCACATGAAATAAGTATATGAAATGTTATGTTAGTTTTAAATAGGAAAAATCATATTTTTTTTTTTACATTTAAAAGAAGTAATTTAATGATTAAAAAAAAAATTAATAAGAATGGAATTCGGAAGAAAAATAACAAAAATTGAAATAGAACAAAATTATCCCAACAAAGGAATTTCATGTATCTGCCCGCAGCAAAAAAAATAAATAAAATATTTTAATATATTTGCATTCAAAAATGAACTTTCAGATTTACCGAACCGATCTATATAAACATAATATCATATAAACTATTCACAGCAATTGATACAAGCACGTACTTCAGTTTATAAATTCTAACACATTATATTATGGTATACAATTATGTAGTTGAATTGCTTTAGGCTGTTTAAGACCCATGCCTACAGCTAAATTTTAATAAATTGATTTTAATCAAAGCATTTATTATATTATCTTTAATGTATTCACTATTGAGATTTCAAAGTAGAAATTTAATATTCAAATTACGCATTCCACTTTTTACTTTATAATGTAAATAATTTTCACAATTTCCTATAGCTACAAACTACAATTTAAATAAACATCTTGTGATATATAAATTTATAGCGAACAGCATCCATATAGTATACATACAAGCATATATAGCCGTCAAATATTTGAAATTTTATAATTACGTATTTGGCATTATACTCCTCTACGTTTGCTATTTTATTTTTCTATTTTTCTTTTTATTTCTCTATTCGTTTGCTTTATTTTGTTTTGGCTTTCCCTATTTTCCAATTTATTCCGCTCGAGATTACACTATAAAAACGGTGCCGCAATATGGGTACTCATTTAAATAGAACAAATTGTCATGACATGAAAATCATTCGGTGTATTATGTACAACACAGAAAAGTTTGAAGCTAACAACATTGTGTTGTTATTTAAATACACCATACAAAATATCAAATATAATATATCTAGAACTAATGTAATTAGGTTTAAAGTCAAAGTTCAACAAAATTTTCGTAATGAACCGACACTTTTCTTCTTTTTTTTTTTTTTGGTGGTGTGTTAACATTAATAAAAAGAAAAAGAAATTTACTTCCTTTTAAATTGAACAAAAGTCGACGACAGTATTTATAAAATATATTTAAAATCAAAATATTTTGTCGTCTCTTCCGGATGCTCTTTTGCAAAGTGGTTTTTCGGAAAAAATATTTTCTTCTATCCCAGAAAAGTGAATAAAGAATGAAATGAAATAATAATAAAAAAAAAAAGAGAACAACTAAATTTGCATAAATTTTTCTTAATGTTTATACAGGAATCTCATAAATGCCAAGTAGAACAGAAATTTACCTGCGTCGTTTTTCATTCACGCTTCTATAAATATAGTAGTACCGTTAAGTATAAGTATTGAAATTTTTCACATTCTCGATAGACGATACCAAAAAAGAATAAAAAAATATCTACGTCATTAGAGTTTTCTTTAATATTTCTGTAATTTTTATATACATCAATGTAATATGTCATTTATATTTAAATATATACCTATATTTTTTTATATATAGGTTTTTTTTTGCATAAATCACATAAATTTACTATTGAATAAATTATCGTTTTTTTTTCTAATTTCAAATTTAAATGACCGACAGAATTGTTGATTTGTGTTTTTTCTTTTGACGCAAACTAAGAGAATAAATATAAGTTAATGAGTTCGATGGATGGAAATATTGAACAGATAGGTATAATTAAATTTATTAAAAATGTTTTAAATAAATTTATTTTTTTAATTTTATAAGATAATAAGATGACAGTTTTTCTATTATTTTTCTTTGTTTTTTTTTCTCTTATCTTCGAGCACAATTAAAATGTAAAAGTTAATGAGAATTTTACCGAAAAGTTTACTTTTTATTTATGAAGTACAATTAAGGCATTTAAAAAAAAAAATATTCTCGTATAATAATAATAAGATTACAAAACATTCAACATTTCAAATAAAACTTAATTTGTATTCCATTTAAGTTTGGATATATGAACTTTAGAAAGCTTTCCATAAAGGAAAATACATACAATGAGTTTTAAGAGGATAAATTAATTGTTTTCTGTCTCCGTTTTCTATAACATTACGTTTGAAATACTATCCAAAATATACATTAATTTGATTTAAAATGATAAAAAAAAAAAACCCTAACTTAGGATTATAAATAGAGGCATTTATTTAATTTTGGTGTAAATTAAAAAATATAAAATAATTACAAGGAATATTTTTTTTTTCTTTTTTTGGAGAATTCATTTGGAAATTGCAATTTAAAAAATAAATGAAATAGTATTAAAATTTAAATTTTGATGTCAACATAATAATATAATTATAAAATGGGAATGAGTTAAACATCACCGTTTAACATAATTTTCTAATATATATACAATTCTATATGTTCGCAAATGTTACATAAACGAGATTTCTTTATTTATTTATGTTTTTTTTTTGCATTTCATTTTTCTATGGCTTTCTTGTTCTATTTTTATTTTCTTTGTATTTTATTTTCAGGCATGAACATTTTTATGTGGTTCAGTTCATAGAATAATGTATGCGTGAAAAACTAGATTATAAATGAACCGGAAATGGGTAAATGTATTAGCATTTGTAGTAGTGGGTTGTGTTATTCTATATAATATTTGAATTTGTATGTGTTTTCTACCCATTTTTGTATAGCTATACAATTTTTTTTCTAAAACATACCAATAAAAATACGTTTGATGTTTTTGGTTGAACCGTAAAAGAACTGCCCTAACATCCGTTTTACAAGAGACTAATTATAGATAATTTAATTTTTATTATATTGCATATAATAAATATATATACACATAAACACACCATTTTTTTCTTCTTGATAAATAATAACCGTCATATTTTAATATATTAAATAATGATTAAAAAAAGAATTTTAGGGATTTTTCCCTTGAAAATTGATAAAGATATTTGTTTTTTTTTACAATTTCAAGTTTTGTGAACAGTGTCCGGTAGAACAGTGCAGCGTTCGAAAAAAGAATCAAAATAATCAATTTTATTTTCATATAAATCAAATATTAATTTTTTGCAGGGAAAATGGAATCTATATATATCCCCATTCGAATAATTTGAACCCAGCCTCAGCCAGCTTTTATGTCAGCCAACGACACGTAAGAAGAGTTCTTGTATTTTTGAGTTATTGAAAAAAAATGTGATGAATAATTCTGGATGGGAGGCAAAGTGAGGAAGGACATTTTCACGATAACAGTACCTACTGCTAAGTAATTGTAAATTTAAATATTCTAAAAATCTTAAAAACATTATAATTTGCAATAAAATATTCAAACTTCTATTATTTAAATAATAGATTAGGTAATTAGGGAGTTTCTAAATTCATAATTTCTTGCTAAATTTAATTTTCCCACATACAGAAGTGGCTAAAACTTATTTGCATAATTATTACTAAGTATATAATCTCTATATTTAGTTTAAACAGAAAGGTTTCCAAATTCAACAAAATATTTTGGGCGATTTGATGATCTTAAATATTATTAATATGGTTCAAGTACTTAAAAAATGAAAGCGGGAATAATTTTTTTCTTTTTCTCATCATATTGTTTTTAAATTGAAGAACTCGTGTTTCAAATTATGAATTTAAATAATGTAAATTAAGTTTATGCATTTATTAAAATAATAAAAAAATAATTATAAAATTAATTATCGTGATGATTTAATTTTAGTTGTTTGTTATTCTGCTACTTTGGCGTACGTAAACTTTTTTACAAATTTTGCATATAATTTTTTTTGTCATATCTATGCAATTATTTTGCCATGGAAATCAAACACAATGTACTAGTATTTTTCTAGCGAAGGTATTTGTCACTTCACCTCATCGTTACAACTTTAATTAATGACCATTTATCAAAACATTGTAAGGAAAATCATGAAATTTTGAAAAAAAAAAAAAAAATTTGAAATTCATATTTAGATAAAGCTAAATTTTGAAATATGTTTAATGTTTGTACATATACAACAGCCTTAGGTTATTTATCAGTTCATAACATTTGGCTAAATTTCTTGCTAAATTGAAGTTAAATTCAATATAGCCACATTCAAATTTGCCTATGATAATCACAAGCTAAATAATAAGTATAGTTTCGTCTAAAGGTGGCTAAATTAAATTTAGCTTTAATTTAGCAAGGCTGTGCTCGTTGATTTTCCTTTAATTTCATTTTTGGCCGATATCTCATAACCAGTACGAAGTACATCATTGCTGGCATATAATTTGGAAAGGCAGTATGTCTGGTAGCTCTGCGCTAATGGTTCCAAAAGGTTAACTCAAATGCATATAATTAAAAATCCCGTTAGCGGCAAAAAAAAGAGCTACCAAACCTACAGGTTTACTAAATCATATGCCCCGAAAATGCTGTGTCTCGTACTGTACTCAAGATATTAACCAAAAATAGTGGGCACAGTCTTGCAATTTAGCAAGAAATTTAGTCAAAAGTTATGAATTGAGAAACAGTCTTATTGTCATTTTCATTATACATATTAAGAATATATGAGCGACAGGGTAATTAATAGCTTGTTGTCAGGTATGGTGACATATTTTGAATTTCTCCAAGTAATTAAAGTTGACTAAATATTGTTGATGTATTTTAAGTGTCTTACTTGTTGCTATATGATTGAGATTATGTGCTTTAATGTTAATAGCCGATGTTATAAGTAAATAAAATATTTTTGTTTAACAAACAATAAAGTTAGAATCAGTTATATTAATTTTTTCCATAATACATGTAATATTACATGTAGGTACGTAAGTTCCTAAATATTTATCCAATTGAATTAGTTGGAAAAGAAATTCTATCTGTCCATAGTGTTTGAATTAATTAAAATTATATTCTATTCAAAAAAAAAATACCTAACGTTACTTTATCTTCTGCTTCTACCCCTTATAATCTGTCACTGCTCATTTCTATAGATTTTTATTGTTATACTCGGAATAAATGATGAAAAAAATGCCCAAAATAAACTATATTTTTATTTTAGGTTTAAAATCATATACAAAAATAAAATAAAAGTTTTCTTTATTTTAAAAATGTTTTTAAATCTAGCTCACTCAGCATTAACAATAAAAACACTGCGTAAATGATAAAGTAAAAATCAATGTTCAATAAATATCAGCAAAATTTCGATGCGAGGGTTGATATAATTCGCTTAATTTTTTTTTTTTATTTCTTTCAATTCATAATTCATAAATAGGATATTCGCTGATTATCTTATACATCAATAATTAGGATACTGAAAACGATATTTTCACGGAATTTATCTAAATATTAATGTAGGTATTAGGAATTTGGTTGTAACTAAACAACAAAGAAAAAAAAAATATAAGTACAGTATTGTTATTTTGCATAATAAGAATATATCTAAAGTCAGAATTATATTAACAATGTAAGAAAAAGAGAAGATTTTTTTTTAAATCGAGACACTGCTAGCAAATAATTTAATATAATATGTATAATGAATGACGGAGAAACAGAAACCAAATACAATTTACCTAAAGCCATATAAGATATTCAAATATAGCAGATATGAGAATTTTTATTGTTAATCATTTAAATACATAACTCATGATTCCACAGAACAGCTGAAAAAAAAAAAAAAATCAAAATAATGTTAATAATTTCGTATTGTAATTGTTATGATAGTATAGGTGGATCACAAGACCTTTTTATTTATCTAAAATTCACATCTAAAATACATTCATAAATTGTAAAGAAAAGCATAAAAATAAATTTAATTATGAATGTTGGGTGTAATGCATAGATAGGTCGGATATATGAATTATTTTATGAAATATTATAATTTAATACAATAGTATCCGTTGTGTATTTTCAACAATAATACATTGTTCACTTGTTGAAGTGAAGAAAAGTTTGTGTGTATGATAAAAATTTAGACTTGTATGTTGGTTACGCAGTATATTTTATTACAACTAATAGCTCTAATTAAAATATTAAACATTCAGTAGGAAAGTGTATGTATTCCAACAGAATGCGATATAACTTTTAACATTTTTGAATTTTGAGAAAATTTAATATATCCGAAAAGACAAATTTAAAAAAAAAAAAATAAGTAAATATTCTTTACTTTTATTAGTTTTCAAAAAAGAATTTGAATACGATGGCAATAATTTTAAAAGTTTTAGAATATACTTATAATATGTTTTATATTTTACCCCGTTCATCGTATTCATTATTATATAAAACAATATTTTGTCTATTATTAAAGTTGAACGAATGCGTGTTAGAAATTATTGTATGTATTTATTGAAGTTTTTTTTTTACTTCTCATGCGCATAATGATTGTCCGTTTGTAGCAAATGAAACCTAATTTTAAAAAAAAAAATCCATATAAAAACGAAAGCCAAAAACTAAACAGATAATGTATATTATTACACAATGAAATCGTTTTTTAGAAACTTTTCCACATATCATTTCCATAAATATTTCAAAAAAAAATTTATATATATATACTATATATATATATTATCCAAGAATAATGATTTTGAAATATAGGAATTAGTATTAAATAACGACGATTCTGATTATTATGTTTTAATTATTTAACTTGAACATTAAATTCAATATTAAGATAATACATTTTTAAATAAATATTTCTGAGTTATTGACGATCGTTTTCACTCTATTTTACTTAATTTTTGAGAAATTCGGGCGAGTTTTTAAAAGAATTAAGTATTGGTGTGCTAATTTTTTTTCTGAGGTATTGCCCCTTTTTTTTCGACCACGTGTTTTTTTTTTAATTTCTTACAAAGATGAAGTCATGTACCAATCCATTGACAGCTTGTTTTTTTTAAAAAATAATAAAGTATTGGATTCGCAATATTTTTTTCTTTGTTCACTCAATTTTTTTCCGAATTTAGTAAACGGATATTGATCATCGGCCCACCATTAGATGCGGTATAATCGATTCTTGAAAGCGTGTAAGTTTTGGAGTCGATCTGTAGTAGTTTCTGGTTCGTAAGATCCAGGCTGCACCCAAAATATCTTTTACCAATTTTTTTTTTTGCCTTTAGTGATCGAATCGAAACCAAAATCTAAATGTTTTGAATAGGCGTATATCTTGCATTTACCGTGTGGTCGATGATCAATACCTGTTCGCATTTAAAAAAAAAAAAAAAACGATTATAATATAGTATATAATATAAAACGATTAAAAATAAAGTACTGTACAATTAGCAGTTTATTTCTTTTTAGTATTGGAAATTTTTTCATGTTTAATTTTTAACTTGCATATTGGTTCAACCGACGAGGGCATCACTTCGTCATGTTATAAAATGAAAACAAAAAAAAAGTTCTATGCTAATATAAACAGTTGTTTTAATATTTGTATTAATATTTTAGTTATTCAGTACGATGCGTAGAATCTTTAAACCAAATTTTCGGTCTATTATACAATAACATTTTCTATTATTCAGTTTCTATCAGTATTAACCCATTAAGGACATTTAGATGGATTTCCTCCCAAACCATAAATTGACATATAAAAAATATTTGGCTATTATCCCAACTTCATATTAAAAAGTTCCTTCACAATAGATATGTTTTAACATAATTAGACATTGATAAAAATTGCCGTTAATTTGTCATTTACATTTGAAAGAAAGGTTATAATTTTAAATGAAATTTATGAAAGGACCTATTTTGGTTAATATCATGATATAATGAAATTTTCGCAGAAAACGTAAACATTTTTTTTTACATAATTTAATGTAAATATTATTCTATAAAAAACATGTGTATAGAGACAGTTGAAAACCATTTTTCAGTAACCAGTAAAATATAATATTCTACACAGTAATTTTCAATGGCAGTTATTATAATTATTCAAATAATATATTCATTTGATTAGTGTTATACATACTACACTTACAATGTCCCCGAGCGAAATATAGGACTCACACGATATTTTTATTAAATGCAAATTTTATTTATAATTTAATTCCACTAATAGTATAATATATACAGACAATAATCTAATAAACACACAAAACCATTCTGTGGTTTTTTTTTTGTTGAAAGGGATTCTGTTAGCTATTATATTTGAATAGTTTACTTTCTGTATTTATGCTAGCTTACACACAAATTCAGACAAGACAAAACCACAAATTATACGATTTCATAAAAGCACAACTATTAGTGTTAATATTATATATGTTCTATTTAATACAATTTCTATATGCACACAGGCACAGCAACAACCCAAAATTGTAGTTAATTTTATATTTATTTATTTATTTATTATTATTTCGTATCGTTATAAACTTTGTTCAGCGCTTATAAATTATTATTATTATAATATAATTTTAACAAAGAAAAACTCATAAAAGCCTATTTCATATATACTTATTTTATTGTTTTATTATTTGTTTTTTAAATTATTATTTTTTTTTTTTTGGTTCTCGCTATTTTCAAAACTTGGTAACCTTAATGTATTGGACGCGTACCATCCACAACAAAATTAAATTAAGCTGCGGTTGTTCTTATCTCACGCGGATAACAACACAAACTGATTTGTCGACCTTCAAACTCTTTAATACAAGCGTATAAGCTCAGGTAAGTATAATAATATACTCATGTACAATACGTACAGGAGAATCAAATAAATGTGTATACACTTTAACAAAATATGGCGTCATTCTGGCGAGAGTAACTTATATAATTTTATATATATAAATATATGAAAACCCAAAAACTTTTTCGGATAGGTAATGAACTAAATATGTATTCAAAAACACCTACACATACACACACATACACATAGAAACCCATACACCGACAAAGCTCCACATACATGGCAGCAAACATCAAGAATACATACAAAATAAAAACACTTATGAAACGAGATCTCCCAATGTTTTCTCATATAAAAGAGAATTTTAATTCAACTGCGGGAAAATCGAATTTTATATATTAAAGAAAATGTAGGGTAAAAAGCTAAAAAAAAAATTTATAGATATAATAACTGCGTTGAGCATATTATATCAATACATATGAAGGTATGCTTTATATAAGACAATGTACTAGTAAGTAATTATATGTACACTGTGTATAAATATACATACATACAAATGGATAGAACATGTACGAACATTGTAAAGTAGAAAAAGCTTATTATTGTTTAGATTATATAATATATTATATATGGAATGATTGGAAGTGAAGTAGATACAATTGTTTATGTTTTAATTCATTTTTCTTCGTCATTTTGTTTTTTGTTTTTTTAAATATGTGTATATATTTAAAGAATACATGTACCAATAGGCCGGTTTGTATTTATTTCTATTTGTATTTGTTGTTACTTCACTATTATTTACTTTAGGATTTTGTTTCATTCAATAACTTAATAAAATATAAAGTTTGGCGCGAATCCTTTGTTAACAAACCTAAAATCTTAATGTGTACCATTACAAAGAAAGTAAAGAAAATAAAAAAACTTATCAGCTCAAACACATGGCACTGATATGAAAAAAAAAGAAGTTAAATTAGATATTTGCAGAAAGTCTTGTGTAATAGCTATTTGTTTGTTTCCTGACGGCTTAACCGATTTAAACAAGAAAAAAGTACCTAATGACACCAACGCATTAATTTCAAGAGAAAAAAAGAATCGGTTCTTTTGTAAAAAATTTCAATACAAAAACTTTGTTATAGAAAGTCGTGTGGAGAATGTTAATAATTGCCAGCCCAAAATAATAGGCATTTTTCTTTTTATATGTGAGTCAATTAGAAACAAAAACCAGGATGTACACTTTGATATATTATGTACGAGTATTATAAAACGAGTCATACAAGTCATATCAGTTACCATAGACCATAGCAATATCAATCATTTAAATCAGTCATTTCTATATTTGAGGGGTCTAATACCGAAACCGGTAATATCCAAAAACTTATTTTTTCCCAAACTGCAAAAAACTGTCACGACGAATTTCTTTGATATTTTCTCAAATTTATTTGTCCCAGTAATTTTAGTTTCACCATTCTACATTCGACGACGTAAATACGTTTTTTAAAAAAATCAAATTTTTCAACATTCTTATATTTCTTTAAATAATCTTAAAAATTCATCAGCAAAATCTAACTTTTATACCATGAATATTCTTGTTCAATTTTAAAGCGGCAAAAAATAACAAAAAAGAACTATTTAATAGTTTTTTAGTATTCAGCAGCGCTTGGAGGCAATAAAACGTTCAATTTTCGTAAATTTTAATATAGTAAAAATATATTTTAGAAGGTATTCATTTATTTATTTATTTTAAAATTCAAACCACGAATACCTAACTTTGAGTAATTTTTTTTTTTTATATATATTTTTACCTTGTCATTGCTCGCCTACCAATAAAGCTTCATTAAATTGCTGAAAAAGAAAAAAAAAAACAAACTGAAACAAACCCTAGAAAGTGGCGTGTTGATGTCAACCGTAGGTGTATGCGGCACTCATGTACATTATTTAATTTAAGTATTTTTTCTATTCAAAGAAAATATTTTCATCTTAAGAAACAGAATTTATGAGAAAACTACCTATTATAGTAAATATCATATATACGATAAATAATAGAAATTTGAAACTACTTCGTCATTTCCAAAAAAATTCGATTATATGATTAAGCATTCTTATTTTATAGAAAGTCAATGACAGATAATTAAAATTATGTTTTCATATAACATATTAAGATGGCCCTTAGTTGTAGGAAGAAAATTTATTTAGGGGGAAGGGGGGGGGTGCTATAATTACTTATACCCCAGTCATTTCTTAACTGATAACTAGGGTTTTACAGCGAATTTCAGAACAAATGTTTAAAAAGCGAAAAAAGACGATTTTCGTCATTTTCAACAGTTCTGTGGCACGTGGAAAAATAAAAAATTAGAAAAAATAAAAAATTGTTTAATTGTTTTTAGACCAAATTTCGACTTTTTAGGAGGTGCCCCCTTAAAGAATCGATCTTTTGAAAATAAGGGCTACCCTAGTCAACATATATTTAATTTTTTGATTATTGAAAATACGTACATACGTCCTTTCACTTTGGGAATGCTAATACGACGGCTATATAAAAAAAACCATCAACACTGCAATTTTTTCTCTAGAAACTACGAGAGATTAGTCTGCCTCAAGAAGAGATTAAGAATTGTTACTACTATTTATATAACCGTACATTTTTAACGTGTTTCTTGTTGAACAAAATAATAGTTTTATAATGACTTGAACTTAATTGAAAAAAAAATAAAAACACTAAATAATTTTAATTTTAACTTGCTGGCAATTAATTTTTGAGGTTCATAATTAATTGATGGATAATAAATATTGAGTTAAAGTAAAAAAAATATTTGTCATTTTAAAAGAGCGCCTGTCTAATTGATATAATGGGACATGAATCATATCAGGCTTTTATTTTAATAACTTCATTTATTATTCAAATTTCAGTTGTTATAATGTAT
The DNA here is from genome assembly GCA_011634745.2 of Catotricha subobsoleta. NCBI lineage: Eukaryota > Metazoa > Arthropoda > Insecta > Diptera > Cecidomyiidae > Catotricha > Catotricha subobsoleta. The sequence goes on along the minus strand of JAABKK020040959.1, from coordinate 1,060 downwards.
ATTTCTATAGAAATGTCTAATTATAAAATATGGCGCAGAATTTTTCTTTAATGCTTTTGAGGTGAATTGAATAAATACGTTGTGTCTCAAATTGAAAATATAAATATACAAAAATAAATCCTTACATGAACATGAATCAAGTCACATTAAAAAATAAAAAAAAAACATACGTTCAGATAGGGAAAGAGGGATGGGAGTTGACTGGTGTAATTTACGTTATCTACCAGTTTACAAAGAAAATATTGTATTACTTATTCTTATATATCATTTGAATGCTATGTCAATTACCTACCAAAACTTGAGCACATTTTTAAATGCTCAAATCCAATGACTATACAAAATACTAACTATATAGCCAGGTATCAACGAAGTGTATAAATTTGCACAGAGAAAAAATATTTCAGTTTCACATGTATTTTTCTTCTTCATTTCGTTTATGACACATTATGTATTTTGTTATGTAATGCTAATGTCAGTATCTAATAAAATATTATTAAATTTACGAGACAGAAAAAGAAATAAAGAAATGTGAAATACAAAATAGCCTATACTTACGATAAAAAGGAGAGAAAAAATACATTTATTTATGAATAACATGCTTTTGGCAGCTTTTTTTTTTTTTTTTTAACAAATACGTGCATTCTACGTATTTGCTGATATGGTATTTTCATTTCTATTAATCATCCATGAAAAAAAAAATATGTGAAGCAAATTTTTTGGTTGTTATATCGATTCAAGATACTTTAAAGTGTTACTGTTTGGAAAAATTGTGAAAACCATTGATAAAATATTTATCGATTTTAATAAAATATGATTATCTAGAAATTTTGTTGAAAAATAGTTATCTATGGAGTTTTTATTTCACTAAAGAATATAATTTTTATCAGTGATGATACAAGTAAATTAAATATTTTCTATTCAACTAATCGCTGATACAATTAAGCTCTGGCACTGGTAACATCTGATTGTAGTTAATCAAGCTTTAGTCAATGTTAATGTAGATTAAATAATAGTGGGAAGAAATTAGATTTAGAAGAAACTATTTGCAACATAATACAAT
>JAABKK020040948.1:0-13298 GCA_011634745.2 Catotricha subobsoleta | reverse complement strand
ACGTATGGTCAATATATTATTTGAAAGGCATTGACTTACTCTAACTGTCGGAGAATACAGAAATACAATTACTTGTACCGGAACCAAATTACAGTGCTTTAAATTTGCAATTTTGACAACTTCAAGAGCCTCAAGCACATCGAATTTTAACTTATTTTCCAAATCATTTATACGCCTTACTCTGGAGACCAAATGCTACTTAAAAAATGATGGTACCGGCAGTTCTGAAAAATTCGATCCACCCTATTACACATCCCTGATTTAGATTGTCTCAAAGTGTAAGCGTTTTACACGTCCTTCAATACAAAAATAGATTTATATTCTGTAAATGTGAATTTAGTATATAAAAAAAAAAATATATTCCATATTTCTGAAATTAGTAATTGGACAAAAAATAAAAAAAAATGAAATGATATTACGTAAGTATAAGATATGCGATTATCCCATTCATTATAAATTCCGATGTTTTTGTTGAAAATTAATTTATTTTGTTGGTTGGTCTTTTTTTACTGGTTTTGTTATGATTGGCATCACCAACAAAATAAAAGAAAATTAAATTTTTGAAATGTGACTAATTAGGACTTTGAATAAAATTCCAACCAGAACATTCGTGTAATTTTTGTCTCTTTGATGACAATAAAAAAAGTCGAGTCTAATTTTTGATAAATTCATTATGTGCAAAACGAAACATTGAAAACTTTATAATAAACTAAGCAAAAAAGTTTTGCACATCTTTTTAATTATGAAAGAAAAGAAAAATAAGTGAATTTAAATTAAAAAGAAATTAAAATTGACTTGAACTGAAAGTTTTAAGTAGAATGCAGAAATTGTAATTAAATGATTTTGTGGAAGGTTTTTTTTCTTCTCTTTTTTGTTGCTTCGCGTTTCTATTAAATTCAAATTTACGTTAAGGGAACTACCACTGATTAATTTCGAAAAACTTTAATTACAAAATAAAATAAAACACCTTTCGGCATCAAGTTGCAAATTTTCTCGAAATCAAGAACATAAAATGCAGAATAAAAGAATATCTCCATCGATTTGCGTGGGTGGTAATTTTGCCTAAGTAAAATTTTCAACATTTTTCTTTCTTTTTTTTTGTTTTAATGCTCACGTAATAATAGTTTTTGTATCACGGATTTACGGAGTTTTATTTGTGTTTTGCACCTAGAACAAGATATTTTAACGTAAACCGAATCTAGCTTATGTACATATCGTAATACTCGTATATGTTCTCTGTATAACAAATAAAGTGAACACATCAACGAACACAAAACAAAAAAATTGCTGGAAAAAACTTTTCTTATTCTTTTTTTTTTGGTTTTCCTCTTGAAAATCTATCGCGCAACAAAATTCAAAACAAATATGTAACTTATAGATAAATACTAATACTACATGCTCTCTCTGAACATGAATATGTGAACTAGCACAGAACAGAACTAAGAATCTATTATACGCTAGTTTGTACATACCGCAGACAATGTAACAAGAAAGAAAACTTTTAACAAAAACTTTAACTTAAAGATTAAAAAATTATTTTTTCTTGGAAGAAAAAAAAAACAAGTAGCGGGTTAAATATATGGTTCAAGTGTAACAGATATCATAGAACTATATGATAGAAATAACATTTCCAGCATAAGAAAAATTCACTAAATTATTTATATTGAAATTGTGTAGATGCGCACGATCAGCATTTTCTGGCGGTGTGTGTATTGGATTGGTCATCAAAAATTGGACGTACAGATTTGCGAACAATATAAAATGATCAGCAACGATTTTATTAAAACTATTGTACGTTTGAGAATCATGAAATAAACTGTCCAGCAAAATGTAGATACGATTTTGGTGTTAATGGGAAAATTGTAAAAGAAAAACCGATAAAATATTCATTTCGAAATTATCTAAAATTAGTATAACAAAGTTCCAATCCATTGACACAAGCTTCATTTTAACTCTGTACATCCCTTCACAATCCTGCAAATCCAGTCTAATTGCTGCTATCCCTGTCATAATCTTTATTTAGCCTCTATCAACCACAGTAAAAAAAAATCTTCCATATCCTTTCACAACCCTTCACAACCCTTCACAACCCTTCACAATCCTACACATTGCTCCACATGCTTCCACATCTTTCACATCCATTCACGCATCCCTACATATACTCCCTAACCTGTGCATGTGTTTTCGAAAACTTTTCTTTTTTTTATAAACAACGATTTCATCGCTATTACTTCATATATACTTTGAAAATTATATTCCATTGAGTTAATTGTTCACTTAAATATTACAACAGGTTTCTTTGTAATTCATAATATTGCATTAGCAATAAAAATACAAATATTCGACTCCATTTCCATTCGATTAAATACAGATAATTAATATAAATAGTTCAACACAGCCAAAAACAAACACTTCTCTGACTGTCCTCAAAATAATGAAAGAAACGAGAATTTTTGTATTAATGTCTATTGATTGTATACAGAGTATTATAGAAGATTATTTGATTTACAGCCTTGTGACGATGTCAAAATTTAAAATGTCTTATTTCGAATACTCTATCTGCATCAGATAATTATCATTTATAAGTTTAATACAAATGATTAAATTATACATCGCTCATCTCATCTAACTGAAACCACTCAAGTCACACATCAATATATATGATCAAACATCGACATTTAATAATATTACATATTAAATATATACTTATGTGCGTGTAATTAGATGCCATCGATGATACACTTCACCTTTTCGTCGTTTAGTTTATTTTATTTGGTGTAAAATAACATGACAACATGACAAGTGTGACAAGTGTCTTATGTTCATTATTTAATAGGCAAATCTTCAAAAAAAAAAAATGTGGAAATAAATAAATAACATCAAATGATTTAACAAACGAATAAAAAGAAATTAGGGACAAGAGATTTCTTGTTTGGTTTGGTTTGGTTTGGTTTGTGTGTTTTTTTTCTATTCTTTTCGTGTTCTTCTTACCTTTTTGTCTGCAATGCTAGTGCAGGTTGTGTGTATCTATATTTGGAGCGGTTTTAATGTTTAATTAGCGATTGACGAAAATCGTTATAGTTTTAATTAAACTGAGAAGATGGAATTGAATAATGTGAAACATTTCAAAAGTTGATCTGCGAAAGGTTCTTATAGAAGTTATCATAAATTGTATTTTATTAAATGAATTTTATAATTTGGTTAAATGTTTCGTTATGAGTTTTAAGCGCATTTTGTGCTTTAGTTAATTTAAATAATGACAAAAGGACATATTTTGTTAGATGAAATTATTTCGCATCACTTTTTAAATTCATAGAACATTTAAATGAAATGGAATTTATGTTTAAATTTAAAGTTTGGAATTGAAAGAAAAAGACTTACAAAAAAAAAAAATGGATAACAACCAGTTTGATCTTATCATATGGTTGCGATTCATAATTTCCTCGTTATCACAGACATTTGGTCGGCGAGACATGAAGAATTTTTCTATAATTTTTAAATTTTTTCTTTTTATATAAGTGCTAATTCTATTTTTCTTCTTTTACTATTAATTAATTTTTTTTTTGTTTATTACAAAAACTACCTTATCCTGGGTGGGCCTGGTGTGTGCATTATTAGGGGTCACACAACGATGGGTTAACTTCAAAATAGGTTAACCCACACTTCATATGCTTGCTTTTTTTCAAATTGTCAGAAAAATTGTGTTTTTTAATGACAAAATATTGAACATTTCTGTTTCTAGGTCAGCTTAGGATGACAACCAGCATTTTAAGTTAAGTCAAATCAATAACTAGTTTGATAAGTTCATAATATGTTATGAAGACACAAAACCAATTAAAAATGATATTAATATATTTTGTTATTCACTTAATTGTTCTTAATATTCCTTTTATGATATTTATTTCTTTAGTTTCATTCATTTTTCATGTGTTCATTATCACCCATTGTCATCTGTTCTCAAATTTCATTATTCTGTTCAGAATAGTTGATAAAAATGTAGAATGATGAAATTTATAGGCAAGTAGCAATCCAGTACGAGTATATCATTTATTTTTAATGTTTTCTAGGTTTTTTTAATGAAAGTTCTTACGCAGATTAACATTTTTTTATGCCGTGATATTTTCTAGCATTGACATTAAGGTGGATCGGATTTTTTTTCACACCTTCTACCATCAATTTTTTAGTTGCATTTGGTCTCCCGATGGACGATGTGTTTAAAGGATTTTGAAAATAAATGGGTTCTTCGATGTGCTGTAGGTCTGTAAAGTTGAGAACATCGCAATAATTACCGTGTTTGAAGCATTCTATCTCTCGGCCGTTACTAATAATTATGTTTCTGTTTTATTATACAAATAGCTTAAGTCAATGGCTTACAAATAACATATTGGACACTCGTAGTTTACTACCAAGTTCGTAGTTATCCGAATTGGAAATATGGTTTTATGGTGAAATTTAAAACCAGATAACTACGGACTTCGTAGTAAACTACGAGTGTTCAATATATTATTTGAAAGCTATTGAGCAAATGCAATAATGGTAGACTCTAATTGACATTGGTTGCATACAGCATACCTGACTGAACCACTAGCAGTATAACAACAAAAAAATTAAAATTTCAACATTTCGATCAGAAAATCTCTAGTTGGAACTATAAGAACTAATAAATTTTCTATATTACACTTTATGCAAGCAATTCTCATTCTTTTCCACAATTTTGAATAAATGTCATCCATTTATAATATATTCGTTCTTGTCTTAAATATTATTTGTAAATTGTGAATGATTTGTTTCTCTCTATGGTAAGTTGGTGTACCTTCTGTTTTCGTTAAATATTTATTTCGCATCGTAGACACAGACGATTTATGTTTTGTATGCAATGTCAAAAGTAGACAGACAGCATATATAGAAAGGTGCTAGCTAGCAAATGGTGGATGAGTACAAACATCAAAACATTCAATATTTTTATATAGATTTTACAACAACAATTTTTTTTCTTCTTATATATAGATGCGGTTATTACCAGCATCCAACCCACCACCACCATTATAATCCCGGCAATATTAAAACCATAGTAATACGAAAACAAGTAGAAATATTATAAGCCTGGCAGTAATAACATATATTATACATATATATTTTCATTCGTATATACTAGTCGTATATAGTTTCGTGTCTGAAACAAAAGCACACAAAATGATTTGAAGAGCTAAAAACACAAGCAGTCGCGAACCTCTAATGTGTTGAATGATTTATTGAGGATAATGGTTTTCTTCTATGATTCTGATTATTGTTGAGGCTTTACAGGCCATCCATGTGTTCATAAGTCATTCTCATTCCACATATAAGTGAACATTATATAATGCTTCCTACATTTTATATATATTTATAAATGAATGTATGTACTTTGACTAATGTTACACTGATGTTGCTGCTGTTTGTTATGTTGACGTTCTATTATTTGTACATATATATACGATATGTTTTGTATTAAACCTATATCTTAACATAACAATAAGCTGGTTGGTGGTTAATGCTTTTAAAGTTAGTAAAACGGTAAGAGATTTTGGATTTTCCATAAAACCTAAAGCTACCATTATGTATTTTCATACTGTTTATACATAAATCAGATGTCTTTTATTTTATATATCCATAGACTGTGCACATGAACTAATACTTTAGCTTTTCTAGGAGAATATACGACTAATGCCCGGGATATTGTTTTAATAAAATATTGTTTGTGAAATATGCCATTTTAAATGTTCACCATTAAAATGAACTGATATTTGCATTGCAGTAATGCACTTTGCACCTATGATATGTGTCTGTTAAAATGGAAACAGGCTATTTTATTATTTATTAAATTTAATGCAAACATGTAAGTATTAAATATTTATGTGACAGGTAAATATTAAGATTCAATGTGAAATGTACATAAAAAAAATAAAAATTAACGTCAAAATATCCTTTCTGACATTGAAACATTTTGCTGGACAATATGATGATGCTCCTGCCTTTTTGAAGTGATTTGAATTAACATCAATAGTCATTAGCAAAAATAGATAGAACAAAAATAGTTGCCGTATTTCAGAGCTCATTGAGGTAGCGCTTTATTTGCTGTCAGCGAAAATGTCTTTTTAACTCAACTTGGAGAAGCAAAATAAAATATATGTGTGCGAATCTTAGAGCTTTTGATTTGTTATCCGTAAATATGCCATCAAATGTAAAAACTAATTAATATAAAAATGTGTACGAACCGTTTACAACACTTTCTAATGTTATATCGTTTGCGAACTGCAATTAATTACGAACTATTACAAGTTTTTAGAGGATGTTTCATCAATTGACTTTGAACCATATTATGCCAAACGCAGAATGATTTATAACTTAAATTAATGGAAGAAATGGTCATAGCTTTATGTTATCTAGTACTGAACTATTATATAATTTCTATAATCTAACTCGCAAATGGTATAGTTTTATTCTTATGTACAAGAAATCTATTTAGCCGGCGCACGATTTTTCGAATAATGACAAAATGGGTTAGTGTCCTAGCATGGCCTTGATCATGTCTATCATGTCCGAACGAAAATTATTATTTGTCCTAATTTGTCCGAAAAATATACTTTTGTCCTAAACGTTTGATAAAGACAGAATTTACGATATTTTATTCTCGGAATATTTATTTGAGAATTGAAAAAACCAATTTAGGACAAAAGGAAATCAAAAGGGAAAACGTTTATAGAAAATCACTGAATAAATATTACAAAAAGTAAACATCATATTCGGACAAATTAGGACGCATTATAATTTTTGTTCGGACATATCAAAACCATGCTAGAACACTAGTCCAATAGCCCTAATACAAAAAGCAGTCCACTGGCGAGATGCACACGACGGCAGTTTGTTTTATATATAATGTTTTTTTATATACTCCGGGAAAAGTGCTTTCTAAATAATATTATTCGATATTAAAAAACTTCGTAATTAAATATCTCATCGCATCATCATCAATGATGATTCATCATATACTATAAGGTATAAGCATATTAATTTAAAGCATTTCTATAATTATCTATATGTCGCATGATTATAGAATTAAGCAACATTATGTTAATGGAATAAATCATAAATAATTCATATTGAAATTAGTATGTTTTACGTATGGATTGATGGTATTTTCGCTGGTATGGTTTGTATATGTATGAGTGTAGATCATGATTACTTTTAACTAATTGTTTCAATATGATTTTTCATAATCAAATTCACTGTGGATTTATTATAAATTCAATATAGAAAAAAAAAGAAACCAATACGAGGTATACTACAATCTATACTCGTTCCATACTTGAAAACATATTGAAATAATAATTCCAGATAAATTCCATTCTTAAGCCAGAAATAATAATCACATTTAGTATGCGGTTTAAGTGTCCGGGCAAAAAAGTACTTTCCACAACTTCACAATATACTTCATACTTTATATAGCAGAGCTATAATACTTTAATATAATTAAATAATAACTAATTCTTGGCTCTAAACTTCTTAAAATGTATTGTGTGATACAATTTGTGTCGTAATTTAAAGTTATTCTGATGTGTAAAATAAAAATATAGTTAAAGAAATCCATAATGTACCTTAAAGTACTTCAAAAATTCAAAATTCGAATTTCTTTAAGTTACGTTAAAAAATCATAAAGTACTTGATGTACCAGCCAAAACATATGAATATTGGATTTACGTTACGATATCTTGTATTATTTCGAAAATCAAAATTTTGATTACTTTAAGTACTTTAGGATTTCTTAAGCTAGTTTGAGTTTACGTCAGAATAACTTTACAGTTACGTCCCAATTTGGATACATATTAAACTAGCCATGAAGTATTTATAAAGTAGTCTAACGTCGAGTCTATTTTCCCACTCAAAATATCAAAGAGAGTCATTGTACTTGTTTAATAATTTGTTTCTTTGAGAGCTAGAGAGATGTTCTCTCGGCCAATGGATCTTAAAGAAGATGTGTCTAGTAAAATGGTTTTGGATCTTTTCTATTCTTAAAGTGTGTTGGATCCCATATTTCACAGCCGTATTCCAAATTCGATCTTACAAAAGAGAAGTACAAAACTTTAATGGCAAATATGTCTTTGAAGTCTTTAGTATTTATCTTTATGAATTGAGAATCTATGCTCTTAGTATGTTTTTATTATGGATCAAGTATGGTATGGATATGATATCTGAAATATTATGGTTTTTCTATAGATTGATGCTATTTTCGCTGTGTGTGGTTTTCCAGTATGGTCGCCTTTTTATCATCTTTTTAGTTAACATTATCCTCAATTGCTTCCAGCTAGTATATACTTATTTAAAATAATAAACCGCAATAGTAAATATGTTTAAGGCTGCTTTTAATTTAAATTTTCTCTTTTCACTGGGTTAACGTTATTATTATAAGAGTTCTGATAGAAAATAAAAAAGTAAAAAGAAAAAAAAGAAAATATTATATGAGGAAAATCCGTATTACTGCTGGCAGTAAGTAATATGAAAAAAAGCACCATTAATAAAACTAAAGATTAAACTTTTATCCATTATAAAAAATTTATATTAAAACATAGGTAGAGATAAGTTGAAAGAGGCAACGATTTTTAATCAGTTAACTTTTTTATGTTCAAGTTTGTTAGGTTACTACTACTACTACTACTAATGATATTGTGCATTTTACACATAAATGCATGGTTATAGTGATTTCTATTTTAATATAGAATATTACAGGCAAAGTAAAATATCATTTTTTTTTTGTTAAATATTTTATTTTATAGTAAAATGTACACATTGTAAGTACTATTTATAAAGCCATATGATATATAAATTGTGCATAAGTATATAAATAGTAACGACAGGGATGTTGAGTATAAATGAAAATATGTTTCAGTAAATGTTTTTATAATAATTCAACTTTAATGTAAATGGAATTTTATTTTTAAAATTAAGTAAAGTTATAATTATAAAGATTTCTGTACAATCCCATTTGAATACAGCAAAATGTTTATAGTTGACTGCTAATGTCAAAAAGTGTTAAGCGGACTAGAGCAACTTTTCGTATACGAATGAAGGAGGCATGTAGCTACGTACAAGCGAAGCCAGGCTTAACCTGTTAGATAAATTGACAAGCCTGCCTCATCTCTCTCATCGATTTGCATGCAGAGCGGTTTTTTTCGCGGTTTATTGGTTGAATTAGAATATTATTTTGGTTAAAGCCTGTTCTGCAAAGCAAAGCTGGCTACAGCTCTGGAATGAAGCCGAATAAATAAATGTATAATTAAATAGAAGAGAAACAGAGGTGAATGGTAATGTAGAGAGCTTGAATTCAAATTAAAATCAGGATTAGAAATATATATGTATGTACATTTAAAACTTTCTCAATCATTAGATTTGCCCAAATATCAATAATTTAAAAATGTCCCTATCAAAATATTCAAAATAGTTAATTAATTTCGTCTTATGACTGACTGTATAAAGTTACATTTGAATTGGAATATGTTTAATTAATAATATTATGGCAAACCTCTAATGATGCACACATTTTTTTTAGTGCCTTATAACTAAACATTCTGCATCATTAGATTTACTGAAATGTTATTAATTTAAAAATTAGCTTAATTAAATGTTAAATACATAATTTAAAAGAAAAAAAAAAATTATGGTTTTTTAGATTTCGTAATTTCACTAAAAGTTGAATGACTCTACTAATACAAAATCGAATTTTGTCCATCATGGAAATGTTTGAAAGGTAATAGAAAAATTTTATCAATATAGTTTAATGGCAGCTTAAAAGTGAAAAAAAAATTGAATGGAAAAAGAAATCTGTCTATATTCCCAGAAATCAATGCAATGAAATTGATTTATGTTTTTCCTAATGTTTGGAGTCTCTTACGAGTCTTAATTCCTTCCCCGCTGTAGAAGTGCTACAAACTCACAGAAAAATCGTCAAAAATCACATTTTGTTGCTTGGAGAAGATTTTTAAAACTATATCTGTTTCATCCAAATAAAATAATCAGGAGAACAAGCCGATGATTTTAAATGGGTCAGGCTTAACGATCCACTTACTTTTTTTACTTTTTATTCCTAACCAACGATACACAGAATATTTTTAATTATTCTCATGTTTGCTGTATTTAAATAAATAATCATAATATTACACCAAACACCACATAAAGAAAACAAACTTTGACTTGTACCTACTACTTTGTGTTATTTTTTGGTATTAAGTTTTTTAAGTAAATATAAGGTCGCGGTTAAAGCACACACACACACACACACGCACCCAAACACATGTTTTTTTTTTATTCTTTATTTAAATGAAAGCGATAATCAGCCGCTCAAATTTTAAATGTTTGCAATACGATAGATGATTAAAATATAAGATTATGTATGTTTTTGGCATAACTTGAAATATAAAACTTGATAAGAAGATCCTTTATTGCGGTTTTTTCAGGTAATGGAACACTGAAAATTGTATCCTAACCAAACAATCCCAAAATGAATATGCAAGAGGTTAAGAAAAATTATATAGACTTTTTATTATACAATTAATTACACTTAAATTATTTGTCTCATTTTGATAAGTAAATATTTGTAAAGAGATTTTTCGAGGTTTTTTTTTTGTAATCATGAAAGTTAATTAATTTTCTTCACTGGTTAATTTCAAATTTGATGTGTTTTTTTTTTGTTTTGCTTTCTTCAATTTTCTTTCATTATTTGTTTAAAAAAAAATGGTAGTAAGGCATATCAAAGGAAATCAAAGATAAATATGTACCTTAGAAAACCAATTAGTCAGAAATTCAGATAAGTGAAATGAAAATTAATTTTATAAGCAAAGGCGTACCCAGCTAACACCGAGCCACTAGAATTAGTGCAGGACGTTCTCTTTCTGGAAAAAAAGGAGGTGATGGAGGTAGGTGTGGAGAGATGGGCTGCAAGACGATGCACTGTAAAAAGCGAGCATGTATGATATCCATTACTTACCATGGGGATGCGCAATGGACCCAACAAGAGGCCCTGAGCGCTGAATTCCAATCTAAACCCAGCTAACGCATTGTGCAAGAGCTGTTACCGAAAGAGAATGGCACATTCTTTTACAAACAAGAAATTCTACCCATATTTGTTAATTTGTACACACTAAATAAATATAAATACTACAGAAAATGGAATATATATACTTAGAGGCTCTTTATTAGTGTTATTGAATTTGTTTTTTTTTAAATGAATCATTAATTCAATAGAAATTTTGAAAATTATTTATTAACGCCCTTCTGAAAATGACTCTCTGACCCACCGATCCCTATAAATGCAATACTCTTTCTATGGTGAAAGGTAACAAAATATTTGGTATAATGTACAAACAGTGGTCTAAATTTTTATACCATTTTTATGTCATTTCGATTAGCTTCGATATAAAAAATATATATATAAAATTTTAGACCAAATCTTATACGACTTTAAAATTACCCACAATATGAAAAGTGGTATAAAATTTTAGACCATATTTTGTACGAGTTTTTCAATTGTCTAAAGCGTATTAAGGTTCTATGTCATTTTAACTACTAGAAAACGTATATTTTATTTACCCTGATAGAAAATAATCTATCAAAATTGTTTAGAAATCTTTCAAAGTTCTTTGCCAATGACTTCTAATCTAGCCCCTAGCCGAATAACCGCGAGAAAAAAAGGAAACGTTCAAATCAAATAATTTTATACCATACAGTAGTATGAAATACATTCAATTCATAACATAAAGGGGTATAACATGGTATATTTTGGGTCTTTCATACCTTGATTATACCGTACTATGGTATAACAATTAATACCATAGTACGGCGTATAATAATGGTATGAAAGACCCAAAATATACCTTTTTATACCCCCTTATGGTATGAATTGAATGTATTTCATACTACTGTATGGTATGAAATTTGTTGTTTATTATTTTTTTTGCACAAGGGCTTTGAAAAGTTGGCCAATATGGACGACACAGGCCTAGTTGTCTTTTCATAGAAAAAGCTGTATTTGGGAGAAAGAATTGATTCATTAAAAATCTTTCAATTTCTCAAAGAATTTTAAAAAGTTAATTCATTGAAAATTCTTTGCTCAAGAAATAATAAATCTATGATTTAACGAAAAAAAAAAACTATAGATTAATTCTTTAAAAGATTTTATTGAAAATTCGTTGAATTTCGAATTTTTTTTTATATCGATTTTTTATAAATTCCTTGAAAAATCTATCAAAAATCATCGTGAAGAAATTAAAAACTCAAAGAATTTCCAAAGAATTACGTTCTTTGGAAATTCTTAAAAAAAAAATGTTTCGATTCGCCAAAGAATTTTCAAAGAATTTCACAAAGGCTTCAATTTCCATTATGGTAATTATTTAAAAATATAAGTTTTAAATAATTGAATCGTTATTTTAAAACAATATTAGACAAAAAAAAAAAAATATAATATGCATTTTTCGCTTATTCATTAATTTTGTTCATGTATTCAAAAAATTTAATTACTTATGTGCTTAATAAATATTCACAACTGATGAAAACATTAAATCTGTGTACGATAAGTTTTTGTTTTGTTTTGTTTTGTTTTGTTTTTTTTTTTTATTATCATCGTATTTTACACATTTTTATAAAAATAATGAATTTAACAAATTCTCGGTAGATAATTAATTTATAGCTGATTATTTGTGCTGTGTACTTTTATATATACTTAGTTATATAAATAGAACTGTTTTAACTACCCTAACATTGAAACTGTGCTTGAAAAATACGAGCTTAATTGTGAAAATTGTTAAATATTCGATTTCGAATTCAAATAAATAAATATTTAATGAATTCTTTGGCATTATGCCTATGGTAGCTTTTGTATTACGTTGAAAGGTTTTGTGGTTATCGCGTCAAACTGAACATTAATACATACTTCTCTATTAGTAAACAAACATTTATTTTGTACAGGGGTAAAGTCTATTTTCAAACTGGAAAATCAGAACTTTTTTTTTTCCGAATCCTATATATTTGAATATAATCTATAGTTAAATATGAATAGTATATTTATAGGCTTGGGTGGATCAATTTTTATCTTTTAGTATAAATTGCTCAATATTTTTTTTTTATGAGGGTTCGGTTCTTTGGGTTCGGTTCTGAAAATAAAAAAAGGAGGTTCGGTTCTAAAATCAAAAAAAGTGACCCAAGCAACAAAATAGGTCCAGATTAGGTCCAATTGTACCTATATTAGGTCCTCGACCAATATTTTTTGGACC
>JAABKK020040937.1:0-13299 GCA_011634745.2 Catotricha subobsoleta | reverse complement strand
GGCTTTCTCTATGATATTCATAATAGAGTACTTAAGTGGTCCAGCGCTGCATACGTTTTTAGCTGTCAGGCACAAAACCTCATATAAAACAAAAACGAAAAAGAATAAGAAGATTTTTTTTTTGTATGCAAAATAAGTGGTCAGACAAGAGTTCAAGAAACATCCGCGGTTCACTTAAGTACTCTATTTGCTTACAGACACCTTAAATGATTACTGCAAGGACCTCTAAATTAAAATTACACACGGCGACTTAATAAAAGACATTTGTGGAATTGAGCTTGGACAAGAATTAGCTCAATTAAAAGTTATGATAGTACCAAAAAGTACTTATCCACTAAAAGCGCACGAGTATATTCATAAAAATCATTATGAAGAGTTGTTCATCAACACATCGATAGCATGTCAGTGACGGTTGCATCTTGTTTGAAGTTGATAAAGACATACTCAAGATCATCTATGAATGAAGAACGATTAAATAATTTAGCTCAAATATCTATTGAAAACAAAATTGAAGCTAATACGGATTACAAAGATAAAATCAATGAATTTTCGGAAGTAAGATTCCGATAAGTAATTTTTTAATAAAATGAGGTTAATTTTTTAAAATACGAATAATTAAATTGAAATAATATAAAGAAATTAAATATATTTTATATACTGTAAGGTTTTTTGAAAATCCAGAAATTAGTAGTTGAATAATGAACATAATATTGAATATGTAAATTTAATAAAAAATCCAAATTGAATTCATAATAATAGGGTCGCAATTTGCATTATAATGGAATTTCGCACCGGGTCGCAAATAGTCTGGGACCGGCACTATTTCTAGCGATAAATACTAACTGTAAGGTCTAATGTAGTTGATGTAATTGTTAAATTTTTAATTCATTTTATTTTTTTTGCTGTTTTTAGGCATTTCAACTGTTTCAATTGTTACCTTTGACATGCAAAATAATTTAAGTTTAACATTCTCTTGGTAAATATCAAATACCGCACGCCATATACCGAAATTATTAAAAATACACTCATAAAAGATTCTAATACCAAAAATATCGAATACCAATTATACCGAGTTACCAAATACCGAGTTTTTAATGAGTGCCCTTGTTATGTTCTAACTTCTAAGCGATTGTAATTTATGCAAATATATAGAGTGTATAGTCAAGATTAAATCACTTATTTCGATTTTAAAATATTATCGTAATATTTTTTTTACAAGTACTTACCGGATAGCTTCAACTTCTTCATCCTTTTCGGCAAGACGACGTTCTGCGTCATGACGGAATTGACCATATTCTGAAGCCAAACGCTGAGAGCGTTGTTCTTCAGCTTTACGACCCTGCATTAAACAGAATAGACATAAAATAAATAAGTATTTCATTGACATTTAAACGCAAATTATAATTACAGCTTCAGCTTCCTTGTAGGCAGCAGTAAGTTCTTCCCGTTCATTTTCAAGACGACGAAGTTCAATTTCAAGTTCATGGTAACGGCGTGTCAATTCAGTAATGGTAGAACGAGCTTCATGAACTTCATCTATAATTTAAATTTAAAAGTATTTTTTTTTAAATTGATATATTGTTCAATTGAAAACTATTTATTAGTAAAAGTAACGTACCTCCTAATTTTTTATTGTCACGAGCCAAACCATCTCGTTGATCCTTTGTTTTGTCCAATTCATGGTTGATACGTGTGATTTCGACTTGTTTATTTCTGAGATCGCGTTGAGCAACTTCATATAATTGTACAGTTTCTTCCAAACGTGTTTTAAGTTCAATGCTAGTTCTTTCAAGAGTATCAACACGCTTTTGAAGCTCGCGAGCTGTACCATTAGCTCTTTCTAAATCAATAATAAGAACTTCAACTTCACTTTGAAGGCGACTCTTTTGTTTTTCCAAATTGTTAACCTTAACAAGAAGAGTTTCGATATGTTCTTCTTGTTCTTGAATACGACTAGTGAATTTTCTGCGAAGTTCTTCAATTTCTTCAGCGCGAGCTGCTGATTCAGCATCGAATCTGGCATGCCATTGTTGAGCCTCGCCTAAAATAAAAGAGATTTCGATTTCAAAATTATCATTTGTAAGAGTGAGAAGATGATTTACATAAAATATAGTAGCGAAATACCAAAAAAAGCGAATCCGTTTGATTTTGATGATCAACTTATACATTTTTGTACACAAGTGCAAAATAAAAAAAAAAAAAAATTAAAATCCTTTTTTTAACCCCTTTAGAGGAGAATTGGGAAAACAATATATGGGGGGTTTGTTTATTTTTGGATTCATGTATTTTATAAATATTAATTCCTCTTTTTGGCTTTAATCCCAGTTATGATATATGGGAAGGTATTTGAGAAAATTTAATCACGTTTCTAAAACTCCCACAATCAAGTGTCTACCATGTTCTGTTCAAAAGTTGTTATTTGTATAGTGAAGTTCACTCTATGGGAAAGGGTGGGATTTAGAGGGTAGTACCCTAAGCAATTTTTTTTTTAAATTTTACGTTTGTGGCGAAAAATTTATATGTTGATCATCAAACTACAACGGATTGGTTTTTGACTACGGACTAAAAGAATTAATTTTGCTTATTATTAATACCTTACCATTAGCTTTTACCAATTGTCTTTCCAAATCCAAACGGGCTTCAGATTCTTCTTCTAATTGAATTCTTACAGATTCCAATTCAATTTCAACTTGATGCAATGAAGCTTCAAGATGAGAACGACGACGTTCATCATCTTCTAGACGACGACGGGCATCTTCAAGTTGAGAAATTACTTGTTGTTTTGAAAAACTAACGCTTTCAATGTTAAGTTTCAAATCCTGAACATCTTTAATTAATTCGACATTTTCTTGTGATAAACGGGTCTTGTGAGATGTAATATCGACAATAGTACGGTTTAACTCTTCAATCTTAACATGAAGTTCAGTAATAGAAATTTCCAATTTTTCAACTTGTTTAAAGCTCAATAATTTTTCTTTGCTGATTGATTCAACTTGGGCTACAAGCTCATATACTTCAGATTGAAATTTAGATTTCTCCTTTTCAGTTCTATAAGATAATAAAAGCAAACATTTACATTAAATCAAGTCCTATGAAAACAATATGACAAAAAATGTCTTTACAATTCACATAAATAATGTTATGTAATAAGTAAATGAAAAATGCATTTTATGATAACATTAACTGTTTATAAAAATTTGATTTACTATTAAGGAAGCAACTTAAATAATATAATAAGTATGTATTAAAATGATTAAAATTATGTGTTTCTTGTGCATACATATTTATTATATTTGTGAAATATTATTTATAATCATTATATTATTATTTATTTCATTCATACTCATATCAAATTTCTCGCATTGAAAAGAAAATTAGAGTGAGAACAAATGAAAATTATCAAACGAACAGCCAGACATATTTGGCCCGAAGTAATGAGCGGACTTATTGAAATCTAAAAATAAAATCGCAGAATGCAAAGTGTTCGTCGTTAAACACATTTCTACGAGTTTCTGTTTAGAAGAGAAAAAAAAAACTATTATATAGCTTTTGCTACGCGAAGCACAAAATAAACAAAATTATAAGCATAGGTATTTGATTTTATACGAAAATACCGGTTACAAACGTACACCTTGGAAAACTCTAAAAATATTTCCCTTGCTTTCTGCTAATAATTTATAGGTGCAATGAAACAAATTTCGTTTAAAACAGAAAAAAAAAAAAATAGGAGAAATATGTTTTGAATTTTAACATTTTATATTGCACCAGAAGTAGAGATTGTTATAATAATAATCGTAAGATATATTAGATTAGAGACTTAAAGTGCAAAAACTGTGATATCAAACCGGTCTTACGAAACAATAATAGTTTTATGAATGGTCGTAATTCAGTAATAAACAGGTCGCTTCTTAATGTTATACGAGTAATTAACAGAATATTAAAAATATTCAATTATGTTTTCTAATGAAAACTAATAAATTTTCTAACATTTAACATGAAATTGAAAATTGTAAAAAAAATATTTTTTGTTTAGCTTCGGAACAAGTAGAAAAGTTACTTCCTGTATATTGGTACTCTTGTTTTTTTTTTTTTTTATATATACTTTACCTAGACTTAGCTTTTGTAAGTATATCAATTTGTTCTTGGAAATCATTTATAATCTCCTGGTGTTTCTTTTTTAATAAATGTGCGGTTTCTTCAGACTCCAAATGAACTTCGTCAAGAAGTTTACGCAATTTCAATAATTCTACGTCACGATTCCGATTAATGTTAAATTGACTTTCGGCACCACCTTCTGCTTCCTCAAGTCGCTCAGACATTTGAATTACCTGAACGCTAAGGTCTGCCTTTTCACGTTCAATCTAAAAGAATTGAAATTAAATAATGATTATTATCGGATAAATAAGGCAATCTATATATTGCATATTGCCTTTCTATTTTTATTTTCCGACTTTTTATTCCATATAATTTCATTTAGAATATTAAACTACACATATAGCTCAAATGAAAGAACATTGAAATATAATTTATTTAAATATTAATATTTCTGAAAATCTGAAGCAACCTCAATAGTAACTAATTATATTACATAGAACTAACTTTCGGTCGAAATGTAGATAGTAGGCATTCAGTGAAAGAATTAATTATATGATTTAGACATTGACAGAACTATTTTATTATTATTATTGCAGTATAATAAATCATTGTTGAATATTAATTAACAATACAATGCTCAAGCTCATAACTTGTGAAAATCTGTTAATTAAAAGCATTTACTTCAAGGCAATAACAGGAACGTTTAGAAACAGAAACAAAGTAATTAGGTGATATTGTTGAAGGCTATGCTCAGAATAATGTGAATCTATGAAGAAAAAACAAATATGAAAGAAAACAATTAGAAAAATGTAATCGAACCCTGACAGAAACATATTCTAAACTTAACAATAAAACGATGGTTCATGTATTATGTTTCAAGATAAGTTTGGTTTTATTTAGTTCCATTCAAAACAAATTAATAGATTCATTGTATGTATATTGTTGTTTTCATGTAATTAACATTCATTATTATTTCTGTAAATTATATAAAAGATAAATAAATATAAATATACACCTAATGTTCTTAATGTTTCCATAAATACCTGAATATTTATGTAATTTCTAAAGTTAATACCTACCGTTCATGCGATTATTTATTTTAAAAAGCAATTTATAAATAGAGCATTTATTATGAAATTTAAATATTGTAGATTTTGCAAAATTCTATATTAATTTGAATATAAATGGAGAACGTCTTCGCCTCATTTTAATATATTAAATATTCAAAAATAATTTGTAGAAAAACTTTATTAAACAAAAAATTCACTTTACCTTTAAATTGCAAATTACTTATTTATTTATTCCATTTTCGAAGTTAGGGAATCATTAGAGTTTTAACAGAAAGGGTATTTTAAATGCCATCATGCAAATTAAACAATATTTCATTCAAGATTTTGTAATGAAACTAGGCATTATGTAGAAATTCAATTGCAATTATTTGTATATGATATGAAAATAAAATTGAAACAATGCCAAAATGTATGAAGTCGGCATAAATTTTGTAGCTAAATTACCATTTCTACCTTTTTACATTTTCGTAAATAATTAATTGGTTTAAATAGTGGTATGCGTCTGGATAACATAAAATCGTATCCCATTTAATATAAATGTACCTACTTGAGGTAAAATAACATTTATTTTGCTCAGTATTAAGTATGATGCATTCATAGAATTGTAATTTACTACAATAAATAAAATGACTCTTAAGAATTTGATTTTTTCTTCTTTCAACTTTTTTGATAAACATATAATTTCTAACGAATGACCAGATCTAAATTTAATAAAATTCTTTGTCATCGAGACACAAACGTATATAGTTGAACATAAATATATATATACATATTTTATTTTTCTGTTAAAAGAAAAATTATGTAAAAATAAAACAATTTAAACGGCATTTCATAAATGAGTTGTATCTCGTGTGTATGCTTGTGCTAAATTTATATTTTAAATATTATTATAAGATCGGACCGATCTATCTCCGGCTTTCCATTTATATAAGTATCAGTGTATCATATATTCATATATATATATAATAATGTAAAGTATATACATTGAAAAATCAGCATTAACATTAAAGACGCCTGTCCTGCCTCTGCCTGCCACCACCTACTCATGAAATTCTTTCGTATTGAGTTACCTACAGATGCATGCATATATGTACAGGTAATGAAAATAATATATTTTTCACTGTGAAAAATTTCATAAATTATTTTACCGAAATTATTTTTCTTTGATAATATTATAAATATATTAGTGCAAGTGTTGAATGTTTTAAATGTGTATCGTTAATTTAGTGCGAGCTTTATTGATGACTGAATACATTATATATATATACATATTTTTTTTTCATTTTCATCTTCTGTGAATACTCGAATAGCAAATATGAAAATATATTTTTATTTTTTTTTCAGTTGGTTGCTCCACTTTCCTAATGCTATGTTAATATTATGGAAATTGGTATTCCTATGAATCATTGCGAAAAAAAAAATAAATAAATGAAAATAAAATGTTTATGAATCACGTACAATTAATGTTCACATGTTAAAAAGAAAAAAAGAAAAATAATTTTTAACGCAGGCGCAGTTAAATTCTAGATTTGAAAAATGACTTTCTTTGATTAGTTGCAACAGATTTTAATATATAGAATTCTGGCATTTCTATTAACATATTACTGTTGATTTATTTTAACATATAAATAATATATATAATCATAATTTTCTACTTTCTCGATGGTGTAGACTTACAAGGTGGCCTCCACCTACTTCAACAGTCGATATATGAGCTTATACATAATTGTGCTAATAAATATTTAATTTAATAAAGAAGAAAATTGTGAACTGATGTTAAATTTTTATAACGTAGAATATGTTTATTTTGCACTTTTATCGCAAATTGATTCCTTAAAAATTCTTCTCTGTAATTTTCTCTTTAAATTCATTCTCGTTTAACATACCTCAATACTGAATGCCAAAAAACTCTACAAGGTTACTATAAATCGGAACTAGATTTAATTATAGAAATGATTGAGTTGAACGTCTGATTAAAATGCAATTAAAGCGATTTTCAATAATTTATTTGCATTTTTCTCATTTTAGCGAATTTAATTCAGATGAAATATTTATAATATACTTACTCTTTGACGCAACTCTCTTTCGGATTCAAGATCATCTTGAAGTAGTCGGATTTTATCCTAAAATCATAAGAAATACAGAATATTTATATGTCGTGTAAATTGTTTTCAAAAATTTAAAATAAAAATAACGAAATAAAAATAATTTATTCAAAGTTTGAATGGCGAAATGACACAAATTAACTGTGCACACGGCTCTAAAAATGTGAAAGTGGTAGGATGGTGTGTGTACCAAGTAAGATTATTGAATAGATTTTCTCCATTATTAAAGAAGACAAATCTCATATTGAATTTATATTGAAAATTTAGTGTGTCTTTTAAGTATAATTCAATACAACATTTTAATTCTGTTGGATGCAAATGTATAAAATTGTGTAAATAGATTATTTTTACTGTGTTGTATGGCTATTTAACGTATTATACATGCTCAAAATTATAGATTGTAAAATGCTTTTGAAGTAGGCGAATTTTTTAAATTCCGAAAATGATTTTAATCCAATTGAAATTGAGGTGCCTGGTATAACAGAGAGAAAACACTTTGCAGTTCGCACAGTATAAAATTAGCTCTATTCACAAATTTACTTTGCACTTACGTAACATCAGTTACGATTGGTTTATTTATATATTTATTGCAACATTTTCACTTTTTCCACTTAATATAACGTTTTTTTTTTTTTTTTTTTTAATTTAAATGAAAAGAAATAACTTTGTGAAATACTTCACTTTATTGTAGAATTTGATGCTTTTTCCACACATTCACAATATTTACATTTTATAAGTGAAATTTACTTTTACATTTCACCTTAAAAAATAATTAGTGTGCAGATTTTTTGTCGCTATTTCAGTTTTTTTTTTTTTTTTGTATGGAGCCAACCAATCCTAGGAATATTATATTAATTACCTCTAATCTAGATAGCGCAGTTAAATCAGCACTGTATTCAATGTTAACATCGGTAACACCGCCGCTGCTAGCCCGATAAGAGTATTTCGAAGTTTTTGCAATGCTTGAAGACATTTTCGTTGATAATATTTATATTAAAAACAATACAATTAAAATAATAACACTTTTTTAATCCGCACCTAAATTAAATAGGTTCACCAACTTAATTAAAAATTTAAAAAAAAAACCGAATCACCGATATATTTTCAGATAACGTCGGAGTAAGGCTGATGATCTACTGATCGCGGGACCTCAGTCGTTCGAATGTAGCCACTATAAATCCGGGTATAACCGAGAACATTTTCTATTAACGATCGTACATTTTCTCACCGAAATTACTTTTGATTTTATGCGTGCGCAGTGATTGAAAAATTAGCATCAAAATGTATTATGGAATATTCTGTAAATATGATTTTTTTTTATGTGTATAGGTATATGTGTTCGCATTTCATTTTATACTCATTTACCTATCCATAATTCATTCTTACAACAAACATTTTATGTAATAAAACATAAAAGAAAATTTTATAGATTAAATATAGGAATTTTTCTTTGTATGGGGAACTAATGGGTGTGTGCGTATTATATTTTATGATGATACCGATGAGGTGAGCTTTAAATTAAAAAAGAAATCATATGTGAAATATTGGATAGATACACTTAAATTCTATTATCTATTGAATTAGTTTATTGCTCTAATCGAGTATATGTAAAATATGTTGTACTTAAAATAATTATTGTAGTTTGAGTGATGCATAAATGTTTATCTAGAAACTCTAGAGGTTTTATCAAATTCATATTTCTAAGTTATGTTTAAAATATAATCGTTATTTTAATGCTTTAAATATGCAGCACTAAAATTAATACAGTTTTTTTCTTTAATTTCTTATTTTTTTTTTCTTTTTTTTTATACAAAAATATATACTGCGGTTCTTTTATTTTTTAAAAAATTTCGTATAGCATGTTACAAATTTTTATAAGCTTAATTACATTTTAAATTAAAAAAAAATTGCGTGAAATATTATTGAAAAATATTAAGTTTTATTTGTTGCAAACGAGGCTTATAGATTGATAAAATTTTATATTTTCAGAACATATGTAAATAACTATGAACTGTGTCAAATTCATATTAAAATGAATATAAACATTATTTAGTTGGTCGATCTTTCCTACATGACCTACAAGTTTATGATAAAAATTTGATTTTCTGAAAATCAACCAATTTTTTCTCTATTTTTGCAGATTTCTTAATATTACGTACATATTATTGATATGTTCTTGATCCAAATATTGAATAAATTGAATATATAATATATTATAGGCCCTTAATATTGCTATATGTATGGAATATTAAATTTCATATCCAATCGAGTTGTTTTCAATTAATTATATTTCGATAAAATTAAAAAAAATATCGTAAATTTTCTATAAAAAGTTTTGTTCTTACTTTTCGAAATTGCGGTGTTGATGATTAGAAATGATAAAACTACGAAATTATTTTGACATTAAATTCTATTTAAAATGCGAGGTTTATTGCTTCAATAATTTTATATTTAAGCAGATATTACGCCTTTTTTTTTGGGTAAATAAATTTCAGATAGTAAGACAAGTAAAGGATTATTTTCTAAAAACAACGAAATATGCAAATCCTATATTGGAAACATTGAAAAAGATGACTATACTTATTATTCACAGATAGAGATCAAAAAATGAACCGAGAACATTTTTGAAAACAGCCGAATCGCGGTATTTGTTACTAATTACTAATTTTGGTAATTATCTAATAATTTTGTGAGCTATTTTGATAATTACTATTATTTTATTTATAATTGATTAACTAATTAATATTGGTAATAATTTTTAGTAATTTATATTATTGTTGATTTTTATTTCTCTCAAAGTTTTGTTGTTTTAAATGTTGTCTAATTTCTAACAATATATATATATACTTACCCAAAATGTGGGTTAACCGTTTTCGAACTTAAGCCATCGATATACTATATTATATGGCCACATTCCACGTTCCTTGCATGCCACACCTATAACTCAATTGTGCATATTGTTACGTTCACTTTGTTTTACCGACAAGTGAAATTCAACATGTACATTTAGATTCAAACGAGTAACTTAATTGAACTTCATCAAGTATTTTCTTGTTGAAATAAAATTTTAAGATTTATATGGATTTGGAACTTCTCTACTGTTACGTGTAACGTTAACTCTATATTACATACTTCGTATTTGTATTATTTTCTGGGCGATAGAAATTTGTTGTTTCCTCATAAGTGGATCACATCATTCAACACCATAAAAACCAGCTATTAATCAATTAATTTCATGATTTTCGTCGAAAGTATATTTTGTTATATTGAATAGTTCGCCTCAGAACAGGGAGGCGAACCAAAGCGAAACCCAAGAACCGCAATTTTCTCGCTTTTAGAACCGAACCCTTCTCATTTATTTTCAGAACCGAACCCAAAAAACTGATCCTTCTATTTTTCTTCTAAGAACTGAACTGAAGAACCGAACTCTTTTGCGTAAAATTAAAATTTTATAAACAAAAAATTGTACGATTTTTATTATAAAGATTTTTAAATTCGAATAACATATTTCTTAATTCTGAACGTGTTTTGAATCACATAACTGCATATATTTAGTTAACTAATTTGATACTTAATTTTCGTTTTAAAATTCTAACTTCTTTCATTTTGAGAATCGAACCTTTAATTTTCATTTTCAGAACCTAAAGAACGGAACCTTCAAATTGAATTCTCAGAACCAAGGCCAAAGAACCGAAACCTGTTTTTAACATTTCAAGAACCGAACCCTCAAAAATTTAGAAGATTCGCCTCCCTGCCACGGAATATGTTCCACATTATATTCTATTAAGTGAAAAGAAAATTGTGAAATATTGCCACCAAAAATATCGGCAAACGCGCCTATATTCGGTTTTTACATATAAACAAAAAAAAATAACTATTTCACAAAATCGTATCCATCATGGACACTAATTAAGAATTTCACGTAGGTGACTTACAATTTTAATAACATTTGTACAAAAATTGAATGATAAATGCTTAACTCTTCAATTATTCAGTATTTTTGTATGCTCTTTATTACTTTGGTACATATAAAAATTTACAATTTCTGAGTAATTAATAAATAAATAAATAATTAACATACAAATATAATATCTTATTAAATATATTAATAAACTAACGCCTCTAAAGTATTTCCAGGTGTACAAAGGATTCTTTATTAATTTTTTAACGCTGCTGAATTTAATTAAATACTAAAATACTTGATTTATATAATTTTACTGTTAATTTAGAAGCATATATTGAATTAAAATATATTATAAAGCAACTTGACTAGTTTAAAAATGTTTTTTAGCACATAGATTTGTTGACTGATTAATTATGGAGAAACACTTTTTACGTTTTTTTTTTACTTACCTTACCATGTTTATGAAAAAAACAAAATTGTTTAATAATTACTAAATACCATGTAAATTTAGAAAGCGTCTCATTGCAATAAAAGAGTTCAAAATAAGAATGATACTGTGTTATAAGGTGTGTGTCAGCGTTAAAAATAGATTATTTATAGTATTTAAGTATACGAATATTATTTTTTTGTATACATTTTCACCACCTTATGTCTAGTAAGTATGCAATTCAGGATCGGTTTCGAAATCCATACAAAATTTGCTTATGAAATTTCGTTTACATTTCGCGGTAAATTATTTCCCATAAAGCAGTTAGAAGCAGTGCTCAACTGCTCAGTTACAAAATAATCTGCGAAATAAAATGAAAAAAACTTTCGCAACTTATGTTGATAGGACTTCATGAACTAATTTGGTATTTTACTGTTTTCTGCGATATTTGAAGACCTCAGTGCCAGAGGTGTCCAAATACTATTCAATATTTTTTCTCTAGATACCATAATGTGTATATATTTATTATGTTTAAAATTTCGCAAAATTTTGATCCGCCGATAGCAAAGTTTAAAAATCGAGTTTTAAAAATACCAGATCGGTTTTTGAGCTCTCAATAGACTGGAAACTGCTTAAAAAACTGGTTAAAAATCCAGTTTACTAAACTAACTTAAACAGTAAATAATGAATTTTTAATACTTTTTTATGGGAACATTTTGCTAAGATATTAAATATTTAAACATAATATTCAGTTTACAGTTATAACTAGTGTTGGAATTATCTCTCTTATGGAGATAATATTTTTTCAGAAAGTATCTTATCATTATTATAGTCTCAGTATATCCATAGTTAATAGTTGAGCTTGAGTCACAGCCTCCAAAGCAAACTATTTTTACCACTATTTTATGCATTATATGTGACACATGTGACATGTATGCATTATAGGTTTGAATTTCTTTTTTGAACACCCCCCCTACTTCTTAATCTCAGAAACTATTTGGACGATAAGTAGAAAACTTAAACTATGTTGTAGACTGATTGAATCAGATCCCAAAAGGTCAAAGGTCACAGCTAAAGGTCAATGGTAAAAAAAAAGTCTCGAAAATTAGTGGATCAATCGTGATTAAAGCTTCATATACTATATGTTACAGAATGACCGAAACTAATGTTGACCCCAAAAATTAAAATGTTAAATGTTATTTTTCTCAGAAGCTAGCGGGTCAACGGGGATATTATACTCTGTTGTAGAGTGACCGGATCTGATCTTGACCCCAAAGGGTCAAAGATCATGGCCACAGGTCAAAGGTAAAAAATATATATTTTCCTATGTTCTATGGAAGTATTAAATAATAAAATCGCTTTTACAATTAAACTACATGTTCTTTAGTTTGCTAATTATCGAAATAAAATTTTAAGATACTTCTCAATTTTCTGATTTCTCAACATATTGAAATTAATTTGAATGGATTTGCCACTTTAATTGAAGTGATTTATAACTTTCTTGCCAGAATTAAACAAAACACTTACCTAGTTGTTAAAAATGGTTACCGGTCAAATCGCCGACCACATTTTTGCCGAACGTCATTTTCGCCGACATGACATTTTCGCCGACAAGACATTCTCGCCGACCATCATTTTCGCCGACAACATTTTTGCCGACATGACAATATCGCCGACACAACAATATCGCCGACAGAA
>JAABKK020040926.1:0-13300 GCA_011634745.2 Catotricha subobsoleta | reverse complement strand
GGCAACAGTTCACTATCTTTGTTTTGTTTTTCGTGCTTGTTATGTTGGTGAAAAGTCTGTCCGCCATACTATGGTTTGTAGATACTATAGTTAGGGTGCCTATAAGAACTTCGAAAGTATTAAAAACGGATTCCTGGGGGTCGATTTCCTATCTATCGGCCTTAGCAGTTTTTTTCATTTTTCAAACAAAATTCCGATGTATTTATGTATAAATATGTTTGTTTACCCCAGAGCACTTTGCATTTTGACATTAGTGACGTTTCTTGCTAGCGGCCTATAGCTTTTCATTTAGCAGAGAAAGTAACGGTCACGGTAACGGAATGTGATCGTTACTTGAAAAAATAACGGTAGCAACGTTACTTTTTGGGTGAGATAACGGTAACGCTAACGCCGTCACTTTGATTTGAAACGTAACGATTCCCAAGCCTGTATTTTTGCCACAAATTTTATTTGCATTACCAATACGGCGCGGTATGTACTGTTGTTGGATTTTAATGTAAAAAAACCACAACAAAATACAAATCAGTGATCAGTATGTTATTAATTTATTTTAATATTTTTGAAGTAATTTTATTTATAAAAGCCAATGTAACGTAATGAATTATAAAAAATTTCAACTAACAACTTCAAGGCAGGCATGCGTACCCCTTCGCTTTTTTTAGGGGTTCGGTTCTTGTAAAAAAAATGTACGGGTTCGGCCTTGTAGGTTCGGCTCTGTAGGTTCGGTTCTGAAGTCAAAAAAATTGAATAAAGCGGAGGTTCCTGAGGTTGCGTTCAGTAAAAAAGTGAAATAAAGTTAAATTTTTTCGTCAAATCCCTAAAAAAGAGTTAAATAAAGTAAGATTGCAGAAATGCATAATAGCGAAAAAAATTGAAATCGGTCCGCTTCCCTGTCATTGTGTCAAAAGCATGGGATTATGTAAATGAAAAATATATGGAAAAGGTTTGAAGTTTTATGAAATTTTCTGTAAATATCCACATAAACACTGTTTTAAACCGACTTTAAAATGATGCAATCAAATAAAAAAAATTGACTTTAAAATTCAATTTAAATTTATTACCCACTTTAAAATTTAAAGTGACTTTAAACGAATTTAACTGCGTAATTGATCCACTTTAAATATGTTTTGGAAAACGTCAAACGTCATATTTGTATTTTCATAAAACTCTTTTTTATGTTTTTAATTTTAATTATTAATATTAATATATTTTTAAATAATTTTTATAGAAAGAAATTTAAGGTTTATATAGTTAAATGTATGATGCGCGCATAAATACATTATTTTTAAAACGTTGGGCGCATAAACATAAAGTACGTTAGGTGCGCGTATAATCATGATTACCAATTTGTTGTGAAATACTCATAGTATCGGAATGATAAAAGCAGTGAAATATTTCTACTTTGTCGAAAGACACTTTGTCGTACGCGATAGTCTTTTTTATATCTACTTTATATATAATATGTATTTTATAGGTATTGTATACTTGTCATGGTGGACCTACATCTACAGATTATAAACATTTTAACAGTTTCCAAATGATGGAGCTGAAAAAAAGGGTGACTGAGAAAAAAGTGAGTCTTCCAAATTGATTTGTAATTGTTGAATGTTTTACAATAATAATTCGTGATTCTCAGAATACCCGTATACTTTCTTTTAATGTGGGAAGTATTTCAAAAAAAAACAAAATCCGATTTATGACTTCTGTAGTCATTGGGGAGACGAGACCATAGTTGTAAGAGTAGTTGTTCTTTATAAACACCGGTAGCAAACCGAAGAAAACCACAAAAAATGGAGCATTTGATTAAGCTGTTGGTGACTAGGAATAGTTCGACAGAGTGCACTCAATTCGTCAGATATAGTGTTCATAGATTTAATGTGTCTTTCAGCAAAAAAAAAAATCAATCCGATGGCAAATATAATTTTTTTAAATTGATGTTCATTTTCCAATTTCTTTTATAAGTAACCAAATTTTTTTCAGATTGTTTAAAAGTTTATACAATTTCAAATTGAGGCGATATAATTTATTAATCAGTAACTAAGTAAAGTATATATTAAATTATTAATTTTATGGAGTACTGACAAAACATTATTTATAGATGAAAAACAATTAAAGTGTTGAGCGCAATTTAAAATAGTGCACATTTAGGCGATTCTACATGTCCACTACTTATATATATTGAAAACGACTATCCAAATGATCTGATCCAATTTTAAATAATTCCATTCCATATCGCAAACTGTATCAAACAAGTCTCTCATATAGTTAATGAACGAAATATAATGGATTTCTTGTTTTTTTTTTGGTCATTGATTTTGTGAATAAATCTTGGTATATATTGTTTTGCAACAGGTTCTTACGAATCATGTTTAGAAAGGCTGAAATCGTACAAACTTGTTGAAAATCTAATTGACCTATGATTATAATACAATAAAAAATAAAAAAGAAGAAGAATATTTTGTATATAGGTATGTATATATCACCTTGTGTATAATATTGTGCATATATCATATATCTTACTTATATAATACTGTAATACAAAATAAAAAATAAAAACTAGTTTTGTAATAGTAGCAGAGCGTCCGTTAAATTTTAAGCGTGTTAAAAGTAAGGTTTAAGGAACCCTTCTATTATTTCTATAAATTTTTATTCTAGTTTCAGAAAAAGTGCTGTAGTGCTTCTGAGAGTTTTTTTTTTAATCACTACATTGTACATATGTACTACATATTATGTTTTGTCTATGTTTTATGCTGATAGACAAAATCAATATAAAAAAAAGGAGTGAAAAAATTTACTGTTTTCTTTAAGTGTTCATATTTACTGAAGTAAATAAATAATAAACAGATTGATTGTCGAGATCAACAAAAATAAAAGTTTTTCGATTCCTTTCCTCAAGTCTTCATATATATTTGGAAATAAACAAACAAATTGTAAAAAAAATTGATTGCCGAATAATATTACTAGACTCCGGACTCAATATTATTATTTGCATTTGCGTAATAGTAGATAATAATACTTTTTAAATGCTGAAAAATATTTTTATTTTTTATTTTATTTTATTCAAGATCAAATTATAACAGATTTTTTACTACAATATTGTGTATATATTGTTGCAGTTAGTCTGGACTATAAATAAAATGATAATTTTTAATCAACATAAACAAAATATATGATAATAACATTCTAATCTTAACTGTTCTCTTCGATATTTCTTTTTTTATATCAAACAAATATCAGGTTCAAATAATTGGTATAGCTCATATACGCCAAGTTCAATTACATTTAATTACTTCAATTTTATTATTATCAATATTCCGATTTATAGTAAATAATAGATGAAATCAATACATGTAGTAGGAAGCCATCCTTAAATGATCGCACGTGATAGAGTCATGAATAGACTGGTTTTTTTGTCA
Source organism: Catotricha subobsoleta (assembly GCA_011634745.2). Classification (NCBI taxonomy): domain Eukaryota; kingdom Metazoa; phylum Arthropoda; class Insecta; order Diptera; family Cecidomyiidae; genus Catotricha; species Catotricha subobsoleta. The sequence goes on along the minus strand of JAABKK020040926.1, from coordinate 9,884 downwards.
TTTCGTTGGTATTCATCTAACTTTCTTTTTTCTCGAAACATTTTAATCTTATAGCTTATAGAAAGTGCAGGTATAAAAAATAAAAAAATAAATTACGCCTCTAGTAAAAATGAAAAGTTCTTAAATATTAATTTAATATATCATACATACATATGTAGAAAGAAGTAGATGTACCAATAAATTGAATTGTTTCTTTGTTTTGCTTGTATAAATATATCTACTTTTATCCAAACATTTCAATTTTTGTTTTGCATTCGTTCTAGTATTCATTTTTTTTATAGTCAAAAGGACGAATGGAAAAAGCTTTCGCTGATTTGAACTTTTCATTGTCAATTGATGATAGAAAATTGTCTTGACCTGTATATATTTTTTTATTATGATAACTATTACATACAATTATCATAAATAAAATATTGTTTTTATATTGTTTTTCTATTTTTGTATTTTCGACTTTTCGTTTGCGCACAAAACAAAGCTGTCTATATTATTTTGTAAATAGGTTACGCATTTCGGCTATTACAGTTTTTGCAGTAAGCCAATGACTTTATGTAGAATAGAATTGTAGTAAATAATGATCAAATATTTATTTTTAGCAATCTAAACAAAAACAATATTTTATCAAGACGGATTACATTGAATAATTAATATGTATGAGCCATGTGTTTTGATTCTAAATGGTTTTTCTCATACAAAAAAGTTATCTGTAAATAAGTGCGACAGGATCCGATTCTATAAATGTTATTTTGCTATTCAGAATCAAAGAAAATTAATTAGTTTACAGTATTTAAAATATTATGCAATTGAAATTATTCATCTTTATTCAAAACAACTGATTTTTCGATCAGAATTTTCCTAAGACATTTAGTGTATCTTCTCAACATATGGTATCCTTTCTTAAGATTAAATCCAATCAAAACGAAAAGCTAAGCAGTAAGCACATATTATTGCATTATTAATTTAAAAAAAAAAATGGGCAACGACCTTGTACAAACCGACTGATTAAAGAAAATTTTCCAGAATAGAATCGTACCCTTGTGAGGTAAATTTCCATGACTATTATTATGGTTTAAGTTTAAGGTCAATACCTAATACTTAATAAATACCACGGACGTTGGTAAATATTTGAAATAAACATGAAAATATCCGCATTTACAGTTACACCTACAATAAAAGATAAAAAGAAAAGAGCAACCATTATCTATGAATTGAAATGATAAATAAACTAAGTTACAAAAACGAGTTTTAAAAAAAAAATGCTTATATCATAGAAATGATATTTTATTTAAAATTTCTTTTACATTAATCTCTTTTTGTTTTTGTTCACTCAATCAATTCAAAACTTAGCGATTTGAATGGTACAGCAACTGTCGAATCCAAAAGAAAAAAAATTAGTTAGTGTATGTAGTTAAATTCATTACTCACTGTTTAAATGTCTTATCAAAACCGATATAAAAGAAGTTAAATATTAGTTAGCGCGAATAGCACGATCGCGCGATGTATCACACACAAAGCTATGTGTTTTGGATTATAAATTAAAAATCTCGCTTAAAGCTTTCAGTCAGTTTGGTTTTGACCGCGATCGGCACTATACGTAATAAATATTATATTATAAAATATTATTCAGCAACAATATATGCTATTTGCCGTTACGTTTTAGGTTAATTGCACGTACAAAATAAAAAAAGAAAATTAAAAACAAAAATTATAAATTAAAATTGGTAGTAAAAAGTGTTTGAAATTAATAACTATAAAATTTTCATTTATTTTTCAAATTAAATTAATATTTATTTAATTTTGCGACATTTATTTGTGAATGTTTAAGGTGCATCATTTTTTTTTGTTTATTTTGCTAATCGATTAGAAAAAATTTGTAATAATTTATAGAAAACTATATTAGACTGTGTTAATAGAACATTCAATTAAATTCATTCTTCTAATCAGTCGGTTCAAATTTAATTCATTTTAAAATAGTTTATTTCGGCTTTTAAGTAACCACGATGATTATCGGTTTATAAACAAATGTGCTAATTGAATTATTTAAAATAAATTATTTAAAAATATTCTATTATAATATAATACAGAGTTCAGTTTATTATTGTGTATATTGTGATTTGTTGCTGTACAAAGCCGCTAAATATATTTAGAATTTTATTTTCGTATCTAATTCTAGATAATTTAAATAATACACCAAAAAAAAGGGGTAGGTATTTGATTTAAAATACATTCTTGATAAATATTTTTTATGTTTTTCTTTTTTTTTTAAATAGTTTTTAAGTATTTAATTTTAGACGATATTTAAATAATATATTTTAGTTCTACGAAGTAAATAAGATTTAAAATACAAATCGAACAAATATATAATGATTTTCTAGTGGCATTAATTGTGAAGTAAAATTACGAGAACAAGATAAAAAAAATAATAATTATAATAATACCAAATATATTTTGCACAAACATTTAAAATCATTTCAAAATTTAAGTTATGAAAAGAAACTTTCAATATTAATTAAATAAAAAATATCTGTAAACCAAGAAAAACAAACAAAAAAAAAACACATCAGACTGAACTAAATTAAATGAAATATTTCCGAATAGTAATGAAATGTGCAAATAGTAATGAAATTAAAGTAAACTAACATAACATTTTATTTTAATGAATACAAATTTATTTATTTATTCTTTTTTTGGTCGTTGATTATATAGTTTTTTAGTCAATTATTGCAAACACTCTTCTAAATAGCAATAATAAATATAGATATATATAATATCATCTTTTTTTTGATGATTTTATAATAAAAAATAAAAAAGAAAAAAGAAATAGCGTAAATCTCATAAAGTATTGACCCACATTATTTTCTTAAGCCGCTTTGAACTTTAAATTTTTTATTTTATTTATTTTTTTTTGAAACTATTTGTACAAGAACGAGAAAAACTATTCAATTATTTTTCAACTAAAAATTAATATCTAATCGTTTTGCCATTATTATCAATTTTTTTTTAATTTTTTTTTATATTTATCAATTATATATTAACTTCCAATTGGATATATATTATGAGTTATGGCTAAATAAATATGCCAATATACCATATTATGAAATAGAAAATTCACATACATACGAGGTTAAAAAACTTATGTGTTAAATTTTGTATTATAAACTTTAGCTTTCGAATATTATGATGATATATAAAATTATGGAGAGAAACCAAAAAAAATAAAAAAATATTTGAGTTGCCTAAAACATTATCTACATTTTATCGGTTAAATTTATTTTAACTTAGTCACACTGCTGATTTATTATGCATTATTATTAATTTGTTTGTTTAAATGTATTATTTATTATTTGTGAAAGTGTGACGCTTCTAATAAGAAAGAAATCATTTCTTCGTATTGAAAATGGAAAATATAATGTAAAACCCGTTCCTTTACATAATATATAATGTTTACATATAGTATATGAAATATATTTATTTAAATTGTTGGTTCATTTTTATTCTTAAGCAAAATGCTTCCTTGTTTTGATATACAATATTTACGTTATTTATTTTAAAAAGATTTTATGCTATCGTGTAGTAATACATTACTAGTTGTATAGATTTCGAGTACATTTTTGAAATCGTTTCAACTTTTGCCGTCTCTTAATATACACAGATTTCATATTCTGCTTATTCGAAATCAGTGATTATTGGTCAAAAAAATAGTATTTTTATACGCATTTCTAAATATTTGAAATACTTTAGCCAATTCCCAGCAATATTTTTAATACATATTAAAATTAAACATTTTTCTTTTTTTTTTTAATAATATTACAATACGTTTCTATTGAACAGCCCTTTTGTACATGTACAGTTAGTTACATATTTAGACATGATGTTGATCGGATACAATTATAATTTAAGATCTGTATGACTTATTGATTATTATTTCCATGTTATAGATTATCTGCAGATATGTTTATGTAGGTAATAGGTATAGTATATTTTAGTGATTTTAAATTTCCATCTACTATATTTTACCGTACCTATAATTAAATGGCATTTGATGTTAACTCGCTATACACATTTTAAATCTATACAATGCAATACAAAATCACTATATGCATATGTTGAAAAATAATATTATGTATATATCAATAAAATAAATACGCACATAGTAACCAAATTTAAAACCGTGTTATAGAATATAATTTACATTTGTTGATGCTATCGTTGGAAAATGAAAAATATTGTGTTTTGCTATAAAGAAGTTACGGAATAAAAATATGACTTTCTTAAATACACTTCCTTCCTTCTCTACTTCATAATTTATTTTTCTTTTCTGAATAATCTAAACATTGTAGAAACTCACAATCAATTATTATATAATATTATTATTATTATTTATTTTTTTTTTAAATTATAATTAGTGCGTACACAAACAGGTCCTGAACTACTGTTAAATACTAGACAGTTTTTTTTTTATTGTTTTTAAGATCCGCGTGTATTTTGAAGAAAGAATCGAAACTTGGATAAAACAAAATTGCATTTACGGCGATATCTCACTATTGGGAAATACCAAAAAAAAAAAAAAAACTAAACACGAAATCATTTCATAAGAGTTGACAGGAATAAATTAAAATTTGCTATATTAAATCTTATTTAATTTTTTATAAAAATTGATCATAGTTTATTTGATATACTGTCATAGTCATAGATCGAGCTCATAAAAGTCATATCAAAGAACCTAAAACAATTTTTTCTAATGAGGATTTCCGTTCTTTGTACATAAAACAACTGCATTTACAATAGTTTTTGATTTGTGTGACATAGTTTTCTGTTTTTTTTTTTTATTATTATTATTTTTTTATTTACTATTGCTGCTATTTTGTTATTTCATTTCAGGTATAAATTATTGGCAAATTATAGATATAATTCTGAGATTGCAATATTATAAAATGTACCTTGTTGAATGAAATTAACATTACGTTTCATTTAAGATTACTCAAAACTAGTTGGATTCGCACTCATCAAGTAAATAAACATAATAAATCATGTTTGATTTTAAAATTACTATTGGCGGTTCCGTTAAATGTTTATTTGTGTGCTTGTAAGACCATAAATAAATGTTGTGTGTAATTTGTTTATAGCTCGTTAAGTTATATTATATGTGCACAACATTACAAGCATATAATAATCAGCATAAATAATTTAATGGTGATATTCATGTAATGCCATCGAGATAAATGAAAATGAAATGTAGTAAAAATGTAGTGAATATTATATAATCGAATAATTTAATTTATTCAGAGAAATTGAAATTGAATGAAAATAATGTGAGTGACTATATTAAATATTAGTGAAATTTTATTAGAACTTTTTATAAAATTGTTGGTTTAAAATCTTCCTACACAAAACACAATGTACAATTCATTAGCCGCAGGTGTTCAATAAGTGATAATCGCGATTTTAAATGAGAGAAAAGAAAAAAAAAACTTTCCGGTAGTAGAGGAATAAAACATGATTATTATATTAATGCAGTAAGCTGCGGGCATAATTTTAAAAACATAATTACAATTAATTTATATTGTGAACTTGTGGCGCACAAATATTTCTTAAAATAAATTTCATACAATATTAAGATTTTTGTTGTACAATTTATCAATTAAATGCAAATCTTTTTTAAAAAATATTAAAATAGTGAACATACTGAAATTAAAACTTTGAAAGCAATAAAAAATATATATTTCAACAATAAAGCGTAACAATTTAAATATTATTATTGTTTATGTTTTTTTTTTTTTAGAGAGTAATAATAATTTAATTATACCGTGAAATATTTCAATGGAACCATTTTTTTTTTTCTTATTTCTTATGAAACTTTCAAATATGACTGCAAACACGTTTTTATATGTTTCACAAGCCCTTGGAATATATTCCAAATTTTTATTAGAATTGTTAATAACAAATTTGCACAAGAATTACAAATATATGAAATTAGATTTGCGCAACAGTAAATTATTATATTGTTATATATTTCACGTTACATATGTAACAATAGCTAATATTTTAAAATTTTCATGTTATTCCGACTTTTAAAATAGAGAAAATGTTGCTTAAAAGAAATATTAATTATGATATGAAATCTTTTGCAATTTTTTATTTTTTTTTATTTTTTAAAAGAAAAACAATGTTGTATTGTATTGTAGTTGATGCAGAATTGTTGATCATGAATTAGAATCAGAATCGTTGCTCTTTAAAAGGTCAGTCAAAACAAGAACTTCTTATTCATTTTCTTTATCAATTTCAATAAAAAGTTTTTTTTTTATTTTATTTGTACTCTTGTTGCTGTATATTTATTGAAATTATATTATATTATATATTAAATTATCACACATCATCATATTGTTTATAAAAGTTTATTTATTTATTTTAAATTATGAATAACATAGTGAAACAAAAATTTATTAAATTCGCCATACTTTAACACAGTGAAATATTAAACTTCAGTTCTCCAAATAAGAGAAAGAAAGAAAAGAAAGTTTTAAATAAATTTAACTTTAATAAATTATGTGTATGACATGCATTTCCGAATAATAATAATAATAATAATATTATGTAACAATAATAATCGGATATTTATAGTTTGTATAATTTAATCAATAACTACGGTAGAAATAGTCATTTAATTTGTTTTTCACTATTTTGGATATAAATATTTCTGGAATTGCATGTGATGCTTTTCCAATTGAATAATTTTCGATTTAAAATTCTTAACGACATATATGATGGTTGAATAATAAATACTGATAGGTATGTTTTATTATGCCAATAATAATTTCGTCAATTATAAACCAAAAATTAAATAATATTTGCAAGTCACTACGACAATTTTTTTATATAAAGTGGGATGTGTCAAGCAATTAAACAATATAAAAGTATTTAGAAATATATAAGCCCATTAAAAAAAAATCACTATATTCACATTACATGACAATATATATTATATATTTAGTTCTCACGATTGTTTGAAATAAAATAAATATTTTAAACTTGAACCACCTTGAACTTGAATATGGTTCTAATCATTTTTAAGGTAGATGATTGTTTAATTGTAATTTTCATGGGTTATCTTTATTCGGCATAGTTATTGTGTTGATTACGCTATTTAACCCAGAATCTACTCGATTCAATATAGATATCAATAAAATTTAAATAGCAATTATCGTTGCAATTAATGAAAACAGTGATAGCCCACACACCCATACCGAAAATGTTTAACAATAAAAAGATAAAAGAATAAAAGAATGTTTTTTTTTTAATTTGTTGAATAGAAACTGGGGAAATTTCCCACTAAAAGTTTAACCTTACACCTGGTCTCTTGCAGGATCATACATATTTTTAATTTATCTCAACTCATACCAAAAAAAATTTCAACATAATGCAAAAGTGAAAGTTCTTTAAATATTTTATATGATCATCTCATAAATCACCTTCTTATTTTATTTATTTTTTTCGTAATAAACTATTATGTTGCATTTGTATTTGATTCTTGCGCTTAGTTAACTGCTATGACATGCAATGTAAATAATATCAAATATATATAAAAAAAAAAAAAAAACGAAGAAAAGAAACTCATATTTGGAAATTTTTAGCTTCGTTTGTTTTACGATATGCTGATTTACTTCTTCTCTTGCATGTACATAACCAAATCATAAATATAATGACAGCTAAAATAAACAAAAAAGAAACTCAAGTTCTTCATTACATGCAAATAAATAGGTAAAGTATTTAAAATGAGGTACGAGTAAAACGTAAGAAAAAAAAAGAGATTGTCATTAAGTTATACAAAATAAAAAAGCATAACAAAGCAAAGCAAAACAAAACAAAAAATAATAATAATAATAATAATATAAATAAAAAACAAAATAAATAATAGAAAAAAATAAGAATACTTAGATAATGTTGACCCCATTACAATTGTGTTATTTTATTTAAATGAATAACAGATAAAGTACTTACTTAATTATCTTTTACGCTTGCCACCTTTTATTGTTATTATTAATATATATTGTCATTTTTCTCTAAATACATAATAATATATAAATAATTTTGCTTCTTTGAATAACACAATACTTACCTACTATATATAAATATATATATATAATTATATATATGTATTACATTAATGAACTAATTATAATTACATCCATTTTACCAAGTGCTCCTTAAATAAGAGGCGTATTTTAATTACTCATATTTATTAAATTTAATGAAGCGACAATATAATCCAGATTAAAAATAAAGCGTGGGTAATTGGGTATGACTAAGGTCAGTGTTTGTAAATTTCAGAATATCAAAATTAAGATTGAATACGGTTTGCGGAACTTAAAACGGTTATGATGCGTAATCTTTTTCTATTCTTATCAATTTTAATATTACATACCAAATAAACAAAATAAAAAACAAATAAACAAAATAAAAAAAAAATGTACGTACAAGCATATTTTATATATACCTTATACAAATTGTATGAAGCCCAAGTAAGTACTTACCAATCGACTAAAAAACGATTGTGCTTTTCTTTTCTTTTTTGGTTTTATTGTTTTTATGCTGCGTTTAACTATAAAATTGCTCTCTACGTACTTATACTTTTTTCAATTTTGATTAAATACCGTGCCTATTTTTATAAAAGTCACAATGCACATATGTAAGTAAACCTCTAAGGTCTTTCATTGATTATGTATGCATATTATTCATACTCCATATGTTACTTAAACTTAATACTAATATTTTATAAAAACATATTATGTTTCTTTTTCTTTTTTTTTTGTTTATTGAAAAAGGTATGTCATACAGTTATATATTTTAAATAAAATAAAATCAATTCTTAAAAAAATAAAACAAAAAAACCATATTGTCATACGGATTTATGACTGGTTATTTCACATATAATCTGAATTTCTAATGCCTCTCATTAAGTAGAAACAGTTTTTGTTTTCATTTTTCTTTTTAATTTTAAATCGGGTATTCCACTCTGTCTTGTTTGGTACAAACCATATTTTTGTGTCAATGAAATTTAACAGAAAATTTCATTTTACACCGAATTTATTTATAAATGCAGCTTCTAAATTTTTATTCATAATCACTAGTCAAGGTGAAATTTTGATTATGTTGAATTGTCTGAATTGCACTCTGGATAAACATAGTATTTAAGCAAAAAAAAACGTTTATTTGACCTACATTTACAGCATAATATATAAGGCTTATAAGTCCTACTATTTTATTTTTTTTTATTCAGTAGTGAACCGCAATTCTATTCATTAATAATTAATATAAATTCTCTGAATACGAATACATTATTTTATATTTAAATAAATTCTTAAGAAGCCGCTCATAAATTACAATTTCAAAGAATCTAAAAAAAAAAAAACAATTAAGCTGTCTACAACATAGATGTTATGACACTTTGTTCTACCATTTATTTATTTTTTCTTTATAAGTCAGTTATCATACTTGATCAGTCATGTACCTCCTGATCGACATCGTTATGAACATGACAATGAAGTTTTAGTTTAAATCTAGAAATAAGTATTCACTTATTTTTTTTTTTCCGTTTTTCTGTGAATATAGAAATATAAGCATTTTTAATTCTGTTACTTATTTATCCATCATCATCATTATCATCATCATGTAATAATATAGGCTCAGTGGAATTTATGTACTTATGTAAAAAAAAAAATATCAAAACGGAAAAAAAAGAACAGCACACAATGATTTTTTTTTTTTTTCGATCGAAATATGTGATTAATGGATGTGGATGTAATATCCCAACTAACACATTAGGTCGCCTCGACGTCGATTCGACGTAAATTAGGTCAGGTCACCAATTTGCTTTAGTCGAGACGACG